>JBBGZY010003458.1:0-139931 GCA_037952925.1 Lithobates clamitans | reverse complement strand
TCAGACCATACGCCGCACACTGCATCAAATTGGTCTGCATGGCTGTCATCCCAGAAGGAAGCCTCTTCTAAAGATGATGCACAAGAAAGTCCACAAACAGTTTGTTGAAGACAAGCAGACTAAGGAGATGGATTACTGGAACCATGTCCTGTGGTCTGATGAGACCAAGATAAACGTATTTGGTTCAGATGGTGACAAGCGTGTGTGGGGGCAACCAGGTGAGGAGGACAAAGACAAGTGTGTGTGGGGGCAACCAGGTCAACTGGCCCCGGGAAGAAGTATAGAGAGAGAATAGGAGGGGCCCAAGGACGGAGCCTTGGGGTACCCCAACAGAAAGAGGAAGGGGAGAGGAGGAGGAGGACACTGAAAGTTCCCTGAGATAGGTAGGAGGAGAACCAGGAAAGAGCCGAATCACAGAGGCCAAGGGAGTGGAGTTTGTTGAGGTCCATATTAACAAATATCATTGAGTGGGAACAAATAAATAGATAAAAAAAAACATTATAAATCCTTTTTTCCCCACTTTTTTATAAGTGATCACATTCCCTCTGTTCTCAGCTGCATGAGAGCTGGGGGAGGAGAAACAGCAGAATACTGATTTTCCCAGTGAATGGCTGTGAGTGGGGGGGGGGGGGGGGCTGGTCAAGACAAGTTTGATCATTGGAGGAGAGCAGGCTGCGAGGGGGGAGGGGGAGTAGACTTCCTCATACCAGTACATGGGACAGCCGACACATATCAGGGGGGAGGAGATTTCCTCATACCAGTACATGGGGCAGCCGACACATATCAGGGGGGGAGGGGGAGGAGACTTCCTCATACCAGTACATGGGACAGCCGACACATATCGGGGGGGAGGGGGAGGAGACTTCCTCATACCAGTACATGGGACAGCCGACACATATCAGGGGGGGAGGGGGAGGAGACTTCCCCATACCAGTACATGGGACAGCCGACACATATCAGGGGGGAGGGGGAGGAGACTTCCTCATACCAGTACATGGGACAGCCGACACATATCAGGAGGGGAGGGGGAGGAGACTTCCTCATACCAGTACATGGGACAGCCGACACATATCAGGGGGGGAGGGGGAGGAGACTTCCTCATACCAGTACATGGGACAGCCGACACATATCAGGGGGGAGGGGGAGGAGACTTCCTCATACCAGTACATGGGACAGCCGCCACATATCGGGGGGAGGAGACTTCCTCATATCAGTACATAGGACAGCCGACACATATCAGGGGGGAGGGTGAGGAGACTTCCTCATACCAGTACATGGGACAGCCGACACATATCAGGGGGGAGAGGGAGGAGACTACCTCATACCAGTACATGGGACAGCCGACACATATCAGGGGGGAGGGGGAGGAGACTTCCTCATACCAGTACATGGGACAGCCGACACATATCAGGGGGGAGGGGGGGGAGACTTCCTCATACCAGTACATGGGACAGCCGACACATATCAGGGGGGAGGGGGAGGAGACTACCTCATACCAGTACATGGGACAGCCGACACATATCAGGGGGGAGGGGGAGGAGACTTCCTCATACCAGTACATGGGACAGCCGACACATATCAGGGGGGAGGGGGGGGAGACTTCCTCATACCAGTACATGGGACAGCCGACACATATCAGGGGGGGAGGAGACTTCCTCATACCATTACATGGGACAGCCGACACATATCAGGGGGGGAGGGGGAGGAGACTTCCTCATACCATTACATGGAACAGCCGACACATATCAGGGGGGGAGGAGACTTCCTCATACCATTACATGGGACAGCTGACACATATCAGGGGGGGAGGGGGAGGAGACTTCCTCATACCAGTACATGGAACAGCCGACACATATCAGGGGGGGAGGAGACTTCCTCATACCATTACATGGGACAGCTGACACATATTAGGGGGGGAGGGGGAGGAGACTTCCTCATACCAGTACATGGAACAGCCGACACATATCAGGGGGGAGTGGGAGGAGACTTCCTCATACCAGTACATGGGACAGCCGACACATATAAGGGGGGGAGGAGACTTCCCCATACCAGTACATGGGACAGCCGACACATATCAGGGGGGGAGGGGGAGGGAGAGGAGACTTCCTCATACAAGTACATGGGGCAGCCAACACATATCGGGGGGGAGGGGGAGGAGACTTCCTCATACCAGTACATGGGACAGCCGACACATATCAGGGGGGAGGGGGAGGAGACTTCCTCATACCAGTACATGGGACAGTCAACACATATCAGGGGGGAGGGGGAGGGGGAGGAGACTTCCTCATAACAGTACATGGGACAGCCGACACATATCGGAGGGGAGATAAAGGAGACTTCCTCATACCAGTACATGGGACAGCCGCCACATATCAGGGAGGGAGGGGGAGGAGACTTCCTCATACCAGTACATGGGACAGCCGACACATATCAGGGGGGAGGGGGGGAAGACTTCCTCATACCAGTACATGGGACAGCCGACACATATCGGGGGGGAGGGGGAGGAGACTTCCTCTTATCAGTACATGGGACAGCCGACACATATCAGCGGGGAGGGGGAGTAGACTTCCTCATACCAGTACATGGGACAGCCGCCACATATCAGGGAAGGAGGGGGAGGAGACTTCCTCATACCAGTACATGGGACAGCCGACACATATCAGGGGGGAGGGGGGGAAGACTTCTTCATACCAGTACATGGGACAGCCGACACATATCAGGGGGGAGGGGGGGAAGACTTCCTCATACCAGTACATGGGACAGCCGACACATATCGGGGGGGAGGGGGAGGAGACTTCCTCATACCAGTACATGGAACAGCCGACACATATCGGGGGGGAGGAGACTTCCTCATACCATTACATGGGACAGCTGACACATATCGGGGGGGAGGGGGAGGAGACTTCCTCATACCAGTACATGGAACAGCTGACACATATCAGGGGGGAGGGGGAGGAGACTTCCTCATACCAGTACATGGGACAGCCGACACATATAAGGGGGGGAGGAGATTTCCTCATACCAGTACATGGGACAGCCGACACATATCAGGGGGGGAGGGGGAGGGAGAGGAGACTTCCTCATACAAGTACATGGGGCAGCCAACACATATCGGGGGGAGGGGGAGGAGACTTCCTCATACCAGTGCATGGGACAGCCGACACATATCAGGGGGGAGGGGGAGGAGACTTCCTCATACCAGTACATGGGACAGTCAACACATATCAGGGGGGAGGGGAGGGGGAGGAGACTTCCTCATAACAGTACATGGGACAGCCGACACATATCGGAGGGGAGATGGAGGAGACTTCCTCATACCAGTACATGGGACAGCCGCCACATATCAGGGAGGGAAGGGGAGGAGACTTCCTCATACCAGTACATGGGACAGCCGACACATATCAGGGGGGAGGGGGGGAAGACTTCCTCATACCAGTACATGGGACAGCCGACACATATCGGGGGGGAGGGGGAGGAGACTTCCTCTTATCAGTACATGGGACAGCCGACACATATCAGCGGGGAGGGGGAGTAGACTTCCTCATACCAGTACATGGGACAGCCACCACATATCAGGGAAGGAGGGGGAGGAGACTTCCTCATAACAGTACATGGGACAGCCGACACATATCAGGGGGGAGGGGGGGAAGACTTCCTCATACCAGTACATGGGACAGCCGACACATATCAGGGGGGAGGGGGAGGAGACTTCCTCATACCAGTACATGGGACAGCCGACACATATAAGGGGGGGAGGAGACTTCCTCATACCAGTACATGGGACAGCCGACACATATCAGGGGGGGAGGGGGAGGAGACTTCCTCATACCAGTACACGGGACAGCCGACACATATCGGGGGGAGGGGGAGGAGACTTCCTCATACCAGTACATGGGACAGCCGGCACATATCGGGAATTTTGGGGAAGTGTTTGGGGAATTTATTCTTTAATTTGTATCTCTTTTTTTTATTATCTCTTTAATATAACGAGATCTGTTACATTAGAAGATGTTCCCTTCCCCCGCGCTCTGCAGGCTCTGCCAACACACATCCAAGCAAAGCTGGAAATCGATTGTTCTGCTTTGATATCCGCATCTCGCTGCATCTACATATGTGCGTTTGTGACGTCCCCCCCCCCGACTCCGCCACTCGATGAAAAGTAAGAAGAATCGCAATGAAAGAACGTGGAATGAAAGGCGAGGGGAAGCGTCTCGGATGAATCGGATCTTCTGAGCCCGGCTGCCGTTTGATGTGTCTCATTACACGTCTTATCAGCGGCTCGTCCTTCAACTCATTACATCGAACAATAATGGAGCGCCTTTAATTACGGATTCCGCTTCCTCGTCCAAAACTCCTCCAATGACGAGGCTCGGCGTCGGGGGGGGGGGGACTGGAGAGCGTTTATTGTAGGCGTCCATCAAGGGCCCCCCCGGCGCAGAGGACTGTCACTTCCTATTGGCCCCAGACCTCTTTACACGCGCTCATCGCGGGATCCCGGCGGACTGACGGCCGTCTCCGGGGACGAACGTTTTCATTATTGTGATAGTTCTATGACATGCGTCCCACGGGTGTCTCACGCCTTTGCTGGAAGGTTGGCGACAAGCTGAGAACGTTTTTTTTTAAATATAGGCAGTTATTATACAGACACAAAATATATATACCGTATATGGAATCTCTTTAAGCTGCCATAGAATGTAAAAATGTGCCCTACCAGAGAGCGCAGCCAGGCTGATGACCTGATATTTCTTTACTGCAGTTAAGCAATACAGCTTTGTCACCACCCCGCCCCTCACAGCCTGTGATTGGACAGTGAAGGAGAAGCAGCAGACTGATGAGTCATTTGCTCCCTCTCCTCCTATAAAGCCCATGCAGCACACCTCATTGGCTGTTGGCGATTCTCCTCCATATTGCAGTCTGAGCTCTGCTGTACAGGAGACAGAGATACCAAGAAGAATTTAGGCACTAATGCTAGTTTCATTTAAAAATGCAGTATTTGTTTTAGAGTCTATCCACACAATTGCATTGCAGCAACGCACAGCAACGCACGGTGTAGGTGTGACGTGGTACTCTTCATCCCCCCTGGAGCCTCAATGCACCATTCCAACAACAGCCATCACATTGCAGTTCTGTGCCCCGCCACAAATGGTACATTCCCCTAATCTGGTGCTTTCATATGAATGGACGCAACGCACCCAGAAGGGATTGTTCAGCTCCTCCCCTCCTGATATAACCCTGTAAATGCTGCACTACAGTGCCGCAATCATGTGCATGCATTGGTTGCATTCGGTGCAACCCAAATATAAAAACAGCGTCGGTACAATGCAAACACCCAACGTCTCCAACGCCAAAGACGGCAAAGACGGTCTTATTTACTGGGCAGGTGACGGCAAACGCAAAAGTTGGCTTCCATTTTTTAAGGATGAAAAAGTTGACTTCACTTCCATTTTTTGGGGTGCAAAAGTTGGCTTCCATTTTTGGGAAGCAAAAGTTGGCTTCCATTTTTGGGGTTCAAAAGTTAGCTTCCATTTTTTTTGGATGAAAAAGTTGACTTCCATTTTTTGGGATGCAAAAGTTGGCTTCCATTTTTGGGATGCAAAAGTTGGCTTCCATTTTTGGGGTGCAAAAGTTGACTTCCATTTTTTGGGATGCAAAGGATGACTTCCATTTTTTGGGGTGCAAAAGTTGACTTTCATTTTTTGGGGTGCAAAAGTTGGCTTCAATTTTTTTAGGATGCAAAAGTTGACTTCCATTTTTTGGGGTGCAAAAGTTGACTTCCATTTTTTGGGATGCAAAGGATGACTTCCATTTTTTAAGGATGCAAAAGTTGTCTTCCATTTTTTGGGGTGCAAAAGTTGACTTAAATTTTTTGGGGTGCAAAAGTTGACTTCCATTTTTGAGATGCAAAAACTGGCTTCCATTTTTTAGGATGCAAAAGTCGGCTTCCATTTTTTAGGGTGCAAAAGTTGGCTTCCATTTTTTGGGGTGCAAAAGTTGGCTTACATTTTTTGGCATGCAAAAGTTGGCTTCCGTTTTTTGAGGTGCAAAAGTTGGCTTCCATTTTTTGGGGTGCAAAAGTTGGTTGCCATTTTTAGGATGCAAAAGTTGGCTTCAAGTTTTTTGGGGTGCAAACGTTGGCTTCCATTTTTTTAGAATACAAAGGTTGACTTCCATTTTTGGGATGCAAATTTTGTCTTCAGTTTTTTAGGATGCAGAAGTTGGCTTCCACTTTTGGGATGCAATGAATGGCTTCCATTTTTTAAGGATGAAAAATTTGACTTCCATTTTTGGGGATGCAAAAGTTGGCTTTCATGTTTTTAGGATGCAAAGGATGACTTCCATTTTTAAAATGAAAAAGTTGACTTCCATTTTTGGGATGCAAAATTTGGCTTCCATCTTTTAGGATGCAAATTTTGTCTTCAATTTTTTTAGGATGCAAAAGTTGGCTTCCAGTTTTTTGGGGTGAAAACGTTGGCTTCCATTTTTTAAGGATACAAAGGTTGACTTCCATTTTTGGGATGCAAATTTTGTCTTCAATTTTTTAGGATGCAGAAGTTGGCTTCCACTTTTGGGATGCAATGAATGACTTCCATTTTTTAAGGATGAAAAAGTTGGCTTTCATGTTTTTAGGATGCAAAGGTTGACTTCCATTTTTGGGATGCAGAAGTTGGCCTCCATTATTTTGGATGTTCTCTTGTTTGTGGACCTTCTTTGTAAGGGTACCACTGTTACGGGGATGTACAAAAAGCGTTGCTTCCTCTGTGTCCAGCCCCCCGGTGTTTGTGTTGCGCTCTCACACTGAGCCCCAAATACAGAACAATAATGCGCCTTTTATGAGGTTCACTTCTGCTGACCTGGCAGGAAGCTCTATGAACCCTTCGGGGTCTCCCGCGTACATCACATCGGGATGACATAAGCAGCTTTCCCGTAAATATAATGAATATTAAGCTGTTATAAATTAAAACAAGGCGATGGCATGACTTGACGCGGCACAGCGATCGCTCGCCATCCCATTTCTCATGCTCGGCCCGGGCGCCGCAAACTGGCAGAAAGAAGCAGAAAATTTGGCATTAATATTTAATGATGACTTCTGGGGGGGAAGAGACTCTAATTAAACTGCAGCAATTAAGCGATATCTCTTCTGCTGTACGGCGCGAAGGCAGCCGAGCGGAAAGTTGGCGAGGTCTGGGAGAACGCCAAATTCCAAGGACGCGGACAGCGAGGACTCGAGGGTCAAACATGATCTTACTTACTGGAAGGAAGGCGACTGCGGCCTGTGTGGACGTTTTCTGCTACAGACGGGCCGTTCGCTCACATTCACCGGACGAATGACTGAGGATATCGAATTATCAGTCCCTTTCTTTGCAGCCTCAGCAGCACAGACTATTGAATGGGGAACACTGTGAAGCTCGCTGCTCATTCACACACTGAAGCATAATAAAAATAGTTTACTGTGCTTCAGTGATGAATTGAAACAGGGGTGATTGGTACAGATCACTTGCTGTGTTCATTCAGGAAGGGGCCGGCAAATGACATATTTACCGACCCCTTCCCCTGCTCTCTTATCCTGAAACATCTCCCTTTGTGCCTGGCGGGAGAGAAGGGAAGTCGGAAGTGCTGCAGGGGAAAGGGGCAAACGGGGGACCTGGACCAGTGGTGACTTGTGGTATATCTTTTTTTTGGGGGGGGGGGCAAACAATCCACCCGTCGCACGTCCCCCTCCGTTGGTCAGTCATGAGCCTCGCACATACCCCATCTATCTAGGATGCGGGCAGCGCATCGCCCTGCGTCTCCTCCTCCTCAGCTTCACGGCGGCTTCCCCTGCATCTCCTTCCCCTCGGCACAATCGGGTGACGGGTCTTAGGACCCGCTTCCTGATTGGCCAGAAGGTGAATCAGGAAGACAATAACGCATAATAATCAGCTATTGCCCCGGGCCCAGTCATTGTTGTGGGGCCCAAATCAGCTGCCCCTTGACCCTACACTGCCTGAAAATAGTTGACAAGAGGATTCGGGAGGGGCCCAAGAAAATGTTTGCCCAGGGTCCAATCAAAATTAAAGATGGCCCTGCTCAGAGCGCAGTGCTCCAAAAAAAAAAAACCCTTTGAAATCCATGAGTCCGGCATGTAGATTAGGGGGCCGGGCGTATGGATCAGGGGGGCGCCGCCCTGTATGGATGGACCGCCACTGGCCTGGACAGCAGAGGGAAGGGGCGCATGTGCTAGGACCAATTCCCCTGCAGTGCAGCTGAAGGGAGAAGGAGGAAAAGAAGCTGGCAGCATTGCAGGGGGGGAGACAGAAGAGGATCGGTGTCTGCAATAAGACAGTACAGCCAGCCCTCCTGCTCAGCAGGTGCCTGGGCCCCCCCTTTTAAACTGATGGGGCCCGGGTCCAGTACAGGAGGGCTGGCTGTACTGGCTTATCAGCGGCCCCGTGTGTTGAACTGTATCAGGTTAGGATTGTTCTATAGCAGGGGTAGGCAAACTGGGGCTGTTGGAAGGCAACATGGTTTAATATCATATTTCTGGAGTTTCTCTTTCTGGTTGACACCAGGTCTGGAATGCAACAAGTTGCACATCAAAGCTTTGTAGCATATCTGAAAGAAGAGATCAGGCCTCCATCAAGGTTGAACCAGAGCTTGGCTCCGGACCGTCTGGTATTATAACGCTATGCAAGCGAGCTTCAAAGAGGGCCTTTGCTGCCGGGATAATTGATGAAGGTGGGTTACAAAGATCAACAGGCTTTGAAGATTGACCCAGGATACTGAGACATGATACATGGACAATGCTGCCCCTAGAGGCCAATACAAAAGGACGGACAGTAATATCATATATTGAGGAGGACTGCCCCGTAAATACTGTGATTCGTCAAAAGTCTAGATGGGATGGCAATGAGGTTGGGTCTTGATGGTGTACGATTGAAGTATAAAAGGGCTGCCTGAGATAGAGCTCTCTCTCTGTTACCGTCTCGAGCCCAGCTGAGGATACCGTATCTATAGGACAGCTTTCCCCGAAAAGGGAGGGGGGGGTCGAGCTTTGGAGATCACATGTAAAAAGTCCAGTAAGAGCAACAGATTAAAGATCTGAGAGTCCAAAGTTTCGGGGGAACACGGCCGGCAACCAACCGAATTCTCCTAATGCCATGTACACACGACCGGACTTTTCGACCGGACTTCCAACTGACTTTCCCAACGAACGGACTTGCCTACACACGATCACACCAAAGGCCGATGGATTCGTACGTGATGACGTACACCGGACTAAAATAAGGAAGTTGATAGCCAGTAGCCAATAGCTGCCCTAGCGTCGGTTTTCGTCCGTCGGACTAGCATACAGACGAGCAGACTTTTCGATGGGAACTGGGTCGGACGTAAAGATTTGAAATATGTTCCAAATCTAAAGTCCGTCAGATTTTCGACCGAAAAAGTCCGCTGCAGGTCTGATGAGGCCCACACGCGGTCGAACTGTCCGCCAGACTCGGTCCGTTGGACCAGTCCAGTCGAAAAGTCCGCCCGTGTGTACGCGGCATAACAGTTCACGTTCAAACCAAGGGGGGCAAATACATGCATGAGCTGCAGAGGCCGGGCCATGGCACCCCCCGTGTACTACAGTCCTAAATCCAAAATTCTGAGAGTCTCCTCAGTTGGAGAACATACACTGTATTACCAGAAGTATTGGGACGCCTGCCTTTACACACACATGACCTTTAATGACATCCCAGTCTTAGTCCGTAGGGTTCAATATTGAGTTGGCTCCACCCTTTGCAGCTATAACCGCTTCAACTCTTCTGGGAAGGCCGTCCACAAGGTTTAGGAGGGTGTCTATGGGAATGTTTGACCATTCTTCCAGAAGAGCATTTGTGAGGTCAGGCACTGATGTTGGATGAGAAGGCCTGGCTCACAGTCTCCGCTCTAATTCATCCCAAAGGTGTTTTATGGGGTTGAGGTCAGGACTCTGTGCAGGCCAGTCAAGTTCCTCCACACCAAACTGGCTCATCCATGTCTCTATGGACCTTGCTTTGTGCACTGGTGCGCAGTCATGTTGGAACAGGAAGGGGCCGTCCCCAAACTCCTCCCACAAAGTTGGGGGCACGAAATTGTCCAAAATGTCTTGGTATGATGACGCCTTAAGAGTTCGTTCACTGGATCTAAGGGGCCAAGCCCAACCCCTGAAAAACAACCCCCCACCATAATCCCCCCCCCACACCATAATCCCCCCTTCACCAAATGGTTTGGACCAGTGCTATACAGCAGTGGTCTCCAAACTGTGGCCGGGGTGGGGGTGGGGGGGTTAGATGTGGCCCCTTGCTTGCCTTTATCTGGCCTTTGGGGCACTATTCCTTCCACTAACTTTTTCATTTTGTTAGATTGGAAGTTTTTACTTTCTTTTAGAATAAAAGTCGGCCAACAAGCCCTGCAACCTGCGGCGGCTGGTGTTTTCTTTTAGGGGGGGGGCAAACAACCCTAACCCCCCCCCCCGGCGCGGCACTGTCCCGCTGTTTGCTGGTCGGTCTGGCACTTACCCCATCTGCGGAAGGTGGCAGGCAGCGTAGTGCAGCAGCTCGGCTCCAAGTGTCCTCTCCTTAATGGTGGCTTCCAGCTCCTCCCCTCCTCCTCCTAGGCGTCCAATAGGATTGCCTGTCCTTTCAGCCAATCGGGTGTCAAAACCGGCTTCCTGATTGGCCGGGAGGAGGATCAGTGTTACAACAGTTATTATTCATTCGCTGTTGTAACACAGCTGGGTGGGACCGGAGTGCGACCCGAGCCCACCCTATATTGAAGAGTATTAGAGCTTCTGGCTCTAATTGGTGCTTCAAAAAACACCCCCCCCCGCATTGGAATCCATGTGCCGGTGTCCTAAAAGGGGCTGGACGCATAGATGGGCAGGGAGGCGATGGACAGGGGGGCGGCCCTTAACGGACGGGCCGCCCCTGCCTGCAACATATTTCCTGGTGGGTTTGAACATGGTGGGAAAGTCCTACACCTTAGCTGAACCCCCCCCCCCCTCCCCCTTGTAGTCTTACAATGAATTTCTGTCTTTTATTTTTCAGTATTAAGAGTTTGTAGTCACTTTTTCAGGATGGAATGACAGGTCCTCTTAGAATGGCCTCAAATCCTTTGTCCTTCCTTTGTCCATTGAGCACAGAAGGGAGTCCAATCCTCCATCGTTCTCCGGAATCATCTACTTTCCTGAGGCATGAATAGTACGTCTTCCCTTGGCGGTGACCTACGAAGGACCTTCTTGGTGGCCATCAAGCTGATAACAATTCTGGTCCCGTTGGTGCCGGAGGGCTTCCTATATCTGTGCCGGAACTTCCATGAATGGACTTTCTGTGTTGTGTAACGTTCATGTGATGCTCGTGAATCGGCTTCCCTCTGGATGACCTTCCAGTGAAGCTGAAATAGTTTGTATAGATTGCCGGGCTCAGCCGGGACGGCACTTATCACATTACTACGGCTTGTCTGACTCTGAATGGTGAATTATTCATCCCATGAAGGTCCGAGCGCACCGCGGGGGTCCCGGGTGGAGGGGCGCTCCACTGCCGCCAACATCCACCGATGATCCTCCAATGTTCAATCGTAGTCGTCTTCTCTCTTCTTGTGATTCTCGTGATAAAGTCACAACAATTTGTTTTCTTGGGTTTTCCCCAAAACATCTCCTCCTTTCCAGCCCTTCCCTCCATACAGAACAATCCCCCGAATACACGATCCGGGGGGGGGGCGAATGATACAGAACAATCCCCCAATACACGATCCGGGGGGCGATTGAAGGCTCACAACCTGGTTCTTCATTACTGGGACTCTTCAAGCCGTTACTGGATGCCGCGTTCTCCCGGTAATTGTTTAACGCTATGAGGAGATGTGAAGGTTAAGAGGACAACCCGGAAGATTCTGGTGAAATATCTCCATGTCGGTGAAATGCATTCAAGTCGATACAAAATGCTCCGTCCTACTTACTGTACACAGTGCAGTGCCTAGAAAAAGTATTCATTTGCAAACAGCAATGCATTGCGGTTGGCAAGTGGCTAATTGTTTATGACCTCACCCAGCTCCTGAGTGTACAGTGCCTTGAAAAAGTATTCATACCCCATGAAGTTTACCACATTTTGTCAGGTTACAACCAAAAACGTAAATGTATTTTATTGGGATTTTATGTGATAGACCAACACAAAGTGTCACATAATTGTGAAGTGGAAGGAAAATGATAAATGATACAAATAAATATGTGAAAAGTGTGGGGGAGGGGCATTTGTATTCAGCCCCCTTTACTCTGATAACTAAAATCTAGTGGAACCAATTGTCTTCAGAAGTCACCTAATTAGTAAATAGAGTCCACCTGTGTGTAATGTAATCTCAGTATAAATACAGCTGTTCTGTGAAGCCCTCAGAGCTTTGTTAGAGAACCTTAGTGAACAAACAGCATCATGAAGGCCAAGGAACACACCAGACAGGTCAGGGATAAAGTTGTAGAGAAGTATAAAGCAGGGTTAGGTTATAAAAAAAAATCTCCCAAGCTTTGAACATCTCACGGAGCTCTGTTCAATCCATCATCGGAAAATGGAAAGAGTATGGCACAACTGCAAACCTACCAAGACATGGCCGTCCACCTAAACTGACCGTGCCGGGCAAGGAGAGCATTCATCAGAGAAGAGCCAAGAGGTCCATGGTAACTCTGGAGGAGCTGCAGAGATCCACAGCTCAGGTGGGAGAATCTGTCCACAGGACAACTATTAGTCGTGTTCTCCACAAACCTGCCCGTTATGGAAGAGTGACAAGAAGAAAGACATTGGTGAAAGAAAGTCATAAGAAGTCCTGTTTGTAGTTTGTGAGAAGCCATGTGGAGGACACAGCAAACATGTGGAAGAAGGTGCTCTGGTCACATGAGACCAAAATTCAACTTTATGGCCTAAAAGCAAAACGCTATGTGTGGGGAAAACTAACACTGCCCCTCCCCCTGAACACACCATCCCCACCGTGAAACATGGTGGTGGCAGCATCATGTGGTGGGGATGGTTTTCTTCAGCAGGGACGGGGAAGCTGGTCAGAGTTGATGGGAAGATGGATGGAGACAAATACAGGACAATCTTAGAAGAAAACCTGTTAGAGTCTACAAAAGACTTGAGACTGGGGCGGAGGTTCACCTTCCAGCAGGACAACGACCCGAAACATCCAGCCAGAGCTACAATGGAATGGTTTACATCAAATCATATTCATGTGTTAGAATGGCCCAGTCACAGTCCAGACCTAAATCACATTGAGAATCTGTGGCAAGACTTGAAAATTGCTGTTCACAGACGTTCTCCATCCAATCTGACAGAGCTTGAGATATTTTACAAAGAAGAATGGGCAGAAATGTCCTCTCTAGATGTGCAAAGCTGGTAGAGACACCCCCAAAAAGACTTGTAGAGAAAGGGGGTTCTACAAAGTATTGGCTCCGGGGGGCGCCATACAAATCCCCCCCCCCACACACTTTTCACATATTTATTTGTATCATTTATTATTTTCCTTCCACTTCACAATTATGTGACACTTTGTGTTGGTCTATCACATAAAATCCCAATAAAATACATTTATGTTTTTGGTTGTAACATGAGAAAATGTGGGAAATTCCAAGGGGTATGAATACTTTTTCAAGGCATAAAGCAGAACCAGAGAAGATAAAATAAAAGTGTTTGTTTCCCCAACACTTGATATTCCTGATCTATACTGACATATAATCACACACATGGATTGGACTTAATGGACCTCACCTACTATGTATCATGTACATGAGAAAGTCCCTGGTTTCCTCTCTCTCTGACATCCCTGCCAGTCCCTCTACTTTCTTATTAAAAAATTAACCACACTAAGCATGAGAGCACGGCATGGTCAGTTCTCTATCTGTGCTGGAAAATCAGCCTACCCTCCTTCAATAAAAAGACTCGTCCTGACACCCTCCCCCACTACACAGCCATTCACTGGGAAGATCAGTGTGCTGCTGCTTCTCCTCCCCCAGCTCTTCTTATCTAGCTGAGAACAGAGGGAATGTGATCATTTCTAAAAAAGGGGAGACTTAGATGAGAACCAATCAAAGAGAGAATTTCATTGGGATAAATAGACCTAGAAGGCCACTTTATGTTTTGTTTTTTTGTTTTTTTTTGTAGTTATGAAAATTCCTTCAAACCCCCCGACCAATCCCGGCCCTCGAGGTCAGCTGACCTGCCACAAATCTGATGAACTCGTCCTGCCATTCCCGCTCGCCTTTCCGTCTCTGGATTCAGGACTAGTTCACAGAAGACGTGCGTTTTTAGGGCTTTTTTTTTTCTGCAGCCAAAACGCATCGAAGGTAGGTTACATGGTCTTCTATCGTTCACACCAGCGCCTGCAGCTCCAGAAAAAAAAAAGTACAACGTGCCGCATTTTTCCTGCACAGAACTATTCTAGAACGTGGCAAAACGCATCGAAAAAAGCAATGGAGCGCGCACATAGACGCATCAAAAACGCACCAAAAACGCACAAGACCCAGTACAGCGAAGGCTCCTTCACACCACAAAAACATCCCCCAGATCTCTTCCACATGAGCTTCTGCATGCGCGTTTATTGACTAATTTCTGATGCGTTCCGCTGCGTATTTGATACGTTTCTTGATGCATTCCTGATTAGACATGTGCACCCCAAAAAATGTTCGTTTCGGTTTAGTTTCATTCGCTTTTTTTTTTTTTTTTAGTTTTTCAGGTCATTCGTTATGATCGCAATTCGTAAATTTGTAAATTCGAAAATTCGTTGATTCAAAAATTCGAGAATAAGAAAGAAAATCCGAAAATTCCAAATAATAGCTAACTATTAAATTTATAGGTGTTGGAATTTCCTTTCAAATTTGGCTGTTAGTGAACGTAACGAATACGAATTTATCCGAAATAACGCAATTCGTAACTTCGAAAAGTTCGAAAATAAGAAAGAAAATCTGAAAATTCCTAATTAAAATCCAAAAAAATTTGAAAGAAAATCCAAAAATTCGAATTATAAACTAATCAATTTATAGGTGTTGGAATTTCCTTTCAAATTTGGCTGTTAGTGAACGTAACGAAAACAAATTTATCCAAAGTTACGAATTATCCGAAATAACGCAATACGTAAATTCGAAAATCCAAAAATAAGAAAGTTATTATTTTAGATTTTCGGATTTTCTTTCTTATTTTCGGATTTTAGAATTTATGAGTTTTTCGAATTCACGAATTGCGTTATTTCGGATAATTTGTAACTTCGGATAAATTTGTTTTCGTTACGTTCACTAACAGCCAAATTTTAAAAAGGAAATTCCAATACCTGTAATTTATATATAATAGTTATTATTAGTTAGAAAATCCAAAAATCTAAAAAATAACAACTAACTAATCAATTTATAGGTATTGGAATTTCCTTTCAAATTTGGCTGTTAGTGAATGTAACGAAAACGAATTTATCCGAAGTTACGAATTATCTGAAATAACGCAATTCGTGAATTCGAAAAACTCATAAATTCTAAAATCCGAAAATAAGAAAGAAAATCCGAAAATCTAAAATAATAACTTTCTTATTTTCGTGTTTTCGAATTTACGAATTGCGTTATTTCGGATAATTCGTAGCGTCGGATAAGTTCGTATTCGTTACATTCACTAACATCCAAATTTGAAAGGAAATTCCAATACCTGTAAATTGATTAGTTAGTTATTATTTTTTAGATTTTTGGATTTTCTAACTAATAATAACTATTATATATAATATTTATATAAATTACAGGTATTGGAATTTCCTTTTTAAAAGTTTAGTGAACGTAACGAATACGAATTTATCTGAAATAACGCAATTCGTAACTTCGAAAAGTTCGAAAATAAGAAAGAAAATCTGAAAATTCTTAATAAAATCCAAAAAAATTGGAAAGAAAATCCAAAAATTTAAATTATAAACTAACTAATCAATTTATAGGTATTGGAATTTCCTTTCAAATTTGGCTGTCAGTGAACATAACGAATACGAATTTATCCGAAGTTACGAATTTATCCGAAGCTACGAATTTATCCGAAATAACGCAATTCGTAAATTCGAAAACACGAAAATAAGAAAGTTATTATTTTAGATTTTCGGATTTTCTTTCTTATTTTCGGATTTTAGAATTTATGAGTTTTTCGAATTCACGAATTGCGTTATTTCGGATAGTTTGTAACTTCAGATAAATTCGTATTTGTTACGTTCACTAAACAGCCAAATTTGAAAGGAAATTCCAACACCTATAAATTGATTAGTTAGTTTATAATTCAAATTTTTGGATTTTCTTTCAAATTTTTTGGATTTTTTAAAGAATTTTCAGATTTTCCTTCTCATTTTCGAATTTTTCGAAGTTACGAATTGCGTTATTTCGGATAAATTCGTATTCGTTACGTTCACTAAACAGCCAAATTTGAAAGGAAATTCCAATACCTATAAATTGATTAGTTAGTTATTATTTTTAGATTTTTGGATTTTCTAACTAATAATAACTATTATATATAATATTTATATAAATTATAGGTATTGGAATTTCCTTTTTAAAATTTGGCTCTTAGTGAAAGTAACAAATACGAATTTATCCGAAATTACGAAGAAATAACGAATGTTGCATCTAAAAAAAATGGAACGGATGGAATTAATAATAAATAATAATAAAAGTTTTTTTTATTATTATTATTTTTGTTATTTATTATTATTATGAATTTGTTCTGTTCCATTCGTTTAGATGCAACATTCGTTATTTCGGATAAATTCGTTTTCGTTACGTTCACTGACAGCCAAATTTGAAAGGAAATTCCAATACCTATAATTTATTAGTTAGTTATTATTAGTTATTATTTCGGATTTTCATATTTACAAATTGAAGAATTTTTAAATGTTCGAATTTATGAATAACCTGAAAAATTCGTCAAAACGGGTTTTCGTTAATTTCGATTGTTTCTGAATGAACAAATGTTCCGAAATTAAAAAAAAACACGAATTCGGAACGAAACGAATTTCACATGTCTAATCCAGACGCCTTTGCTTTTCCCTGTATCGGGGGTCTGGTGCGTCTCTGATGCGTTCCGGGGCTTTTTTGACGCGCTTTACCTGCGTTCCTATGCAGCTCTGTGCAGGAAGAAAGCAGCGTGTTCTACTTTTTAATTTTTTTCTGGAACCGGAACTGCAGGCACCGCTGTGAACCATAGAAGACCGTGTGACCTTCTATGCGTTTTGGATGCAGAAATAAAAAGCCCTGAAATGCATGTGGTGTGAACTGACCCTGAAAAAAAAAAAAAGCAGCTAGAACGCAGCCGGAAACGCATCAAAAACACACCGGAACGCGTCGAACACGCGCGTGCAGAAACTCATCCGGAGCGGGGACGGGGGACGTCTTTTGTGGTGTGAAGGAGCCCCTCCGAGTTTTCAGAGTCCCTGATCCGGAATCAGCATGTGGCCAGTGAAGTCAGAGGGGCTGCAATGAGTATCGCTGCTTGACACAGCCAGGCAAACAGCATTTTCAGTCACGTCATTCCCAGTAACCTGCTTGGCGGATGAGGTGAGGGAACGGCGGGGATGTTACCTTCCTCATCGATGTGTTTCCCTGACGCTCCGCCGCAGAACCCGGATACCTGGAAGAGGACAGAAAACGCGTCAGAAGAGCGACATTCCATACAATGTATCAGGTCAGACTGTATAGGAAGACTAAAGGGTTACTCCACCCACAAGAGACCTCCCATTTATAGGCGGAGTCACACGTGGACCAGTTCAGCCCTGACCCCGCCCCCCTATGTCCCCCATTGGACCAGAGCCATGGCGACATTCTGCAATAGGCCTAATGACTCTGCGATAACTTTATCATTACAATGTGACTTTGTATCTCCCGTCTGATCAATGTTTATAAACAATGTTACTTTGTATCTCTCTATCTCTTGTCTGATCAATGTTTATAAACAATGTTACTTTGTATCTCTCTATCTCCTGTCTGATCAATGTTTATAAACAATGTTACTTTGTATCTCTCTATCTTCTGTCTGATCAATGTTTATAAACAATGTGTCAGATAGTCTTTTGCAGCTCCTGTATTTGCCTCCAGAAGGAGAGGACATAGAAGACACGTCCTGAGCTCCTTGTGTTGGATGTATTTGGTATGGCTGGGATCAAAGTCAATATTTGTGTCTCCTTTTTATCCGGATGTTTCTATAGAATGACTGAGGAGCGCTCGGCAGACCCTCCACTCTGCACAGACCACACCACTCTCCACTCTGCACTGTACAGCCGGCATCGCTCCACTCTGCACAGCCAGCACCGCTCCACTCTGCACAGACCACTCCGCTCTCCACTCTGCACAGCCGGCACCGCTCCACTCTGCACAGACCACTCCGCTCTCCACTCTGCACAGCCGGCACCGCTCCACTCTGCACAGACCACTCCGCTCTCCACTCTGCACAGCCGGCACCGCTCTCCACTCTGTACAGACCACACCGCTCTCCACTCTGTACAGCCGGCACCACTCTTCACTCTGTACAGACCACACCGCTCTCCACTCTGTACAGACCACACCGCTCTCCACTCTGCACTGCCGGCACCGCTCTCCACTCTGCACAGACCACACCGCTCTCCACTTCCGGCACCGCTCTCCACTCTGCACAGACCACACCGCTCTCCACTCTGTACAGCCGGCACCGCTCTCCACTCTGTACAGACCGCACCGCTCTCCACTCTGCACAGCCGGCACCGCTCTCCACTCTGCACAGCCGCCACCGCTCTCCACTCTGTACAGACCACACCACTCTCCACTCTGTACAGCCGGCACCGCTCTCCACTCTGTACAGATCACACCGCTCTCCACTCTGCACAGCCGGCACCGCTCTCCACTCTGTACAGACCGCACCGCTCTCCACTCTGTACAGACCACACCACTCTCCACTCTGCACAGATCACACCGCTCTCCACAGCCGGCACCACTCTCCACCCTGTACAGACCACACCGCTCTCCACTCTGTACAGACTACACCGCTCTCCACTCTGCACAGCCGGCACCGCTCTCCACTCTGTACATCCGGCACCGCTCTCCACTCTGCACAGATCACACCGCTCTCCACTCTGCACAGCCGGCACCGCTCTCCACTCTGTACAGATCACACCGCTCTCCACTCTGCACAGATCACACCGCTCTCCACTCTGCACAGCCGGCACCGCTCTCCACTCTGTACAGACCACACCGCTCTCCACTCTGTACAGACCACACCGCACTCCACTCTGCACAGACCACACCGCTCTCCACTCTGCACAGCCGGAACCGCTCTCCACTCTGCACAGACCACACCGCTCTCCACTCTGCACAGCCGGAACCGCTCTCCACTCTGTACAGACCACATCACTCTCCACTCTGTACAGCCGGCACCGCTCTCCACTCTGTACAGACCACACCGCTCTCGACTCTGCACAGCCGGCACCGCTCTCCACTCTGTACAGACCACACCGCTCTCCACTCTGCACAGACCACACCGCTCTCCACTCTGCACAGCCGGCACCGCTCTCCACTCTGTACAGACCACACCACTCTCCACTCTGCACAGACCACACCGCTCTCCACTCTGCACAGACCACACCGCTCTCCACTCTGTACAGACCACACCGCTCTCCACTCTGCACAGATCACACCGCTCTCCACTCTGTACAGACCACACCGCTCTCCACTCTGCACAGACCACACCGCTCTCCACTCTGTACAGCCGGCACCGCTCTCCACTCTGCACAGACCACACCCCTCTCCACTCTGCACAGACCACACCCCCCTCCACTCTGTACAGACCACACCGCTCTCCACAGCCGGCACCGCTCTCCACTCTGTACATACCACACCGCTCTCCACTCTGTACAGACCACACCGCTCTCCACTCTGTACAGACCACACCACTCTCCACTCTGTACAGCCGGCACCGCTCTCCACTCTGCACAGCCGGCACCGCTCTCCACTCTGTACAGACCACACCGCTCTCCACTCTGTACAGACCACACCGCTCTCCACTCTGCACAGCCGGCATCGCTCTCCACTCTGTACAGACCACACCGCTCTCCACTCTGCACAGCCGGCACCGCTCTCCATCCTGTACAGACCACACCGCTCTCGACTCTGCACAGCCGGAACCACTCTCCACTCTGTACAGACCACACCGCTCTCCACTCTGCACAGACCACACCGCTCTCCACAGCCGGCACCGCTCTCCACTCTGCACAGACCACACCGCTCTCCACAGACCACACCGCTCTCCACTCTGCACAGATCACACCGCTCTCCACTCTGCACAGCCGGAACCGCTCTCCACTCTGTACAGACCACTCCGCTCTCCACTCTGCACAGCCGGCACCGCTCCACTCTGCACAGACCACTCCGCTCTCCACTCTGCACAGCCGGCACCGCTCCACTCTGCACAGACCACTCCGCTCTCCACTCTGCACAGCCGGCACCGCTCTCCACTCTGTACAGACCACACCACTCTCCACTCTGCACAGACCACACCGCTCTCCACTCTGCACAGACCACACCGCTCTCCACTCTGTACAGACCACACCGCTCTCCACTCTGCACAGATCACACCGCTCTCCACTCTGTACAGACCACACCGCTCTCCACTCTGTACAGACCACACCGCTCTCCACTCTGTACAGACCACACCGCTCTCCACTCTGTACAGACCACACCGCTCTCCACTCTGTACAGACCACACCGCTCTCCACTCTGTACAGACCACACCACTCTCCACTCTGTACAGCCGGCACCGCTCTCCACTCTGCACAGCCGGCACCGCTCTCCACTCTGTACAGACCACACCGCTCTCCACTCTGTACAGACCACACCGCTCTCCACTCTGTACAGACCACACCGCTCTCCACTCTGCACAGCCGGCATCGCTCTCCACTCTGTACAGACCACACCGCTCTCCACTCTGCACAGCCGGCACCGCTCTCCATCCTGTACAGACCACACCGCTCTCGACTCTGCACAGCCGGAACCACTCTCCACTCTGTACAGACCACACCGCTCTCCACTCTGCACAGACCACACCGCTCTCCACAGCCGGCACCGCTCTCCACTCTGCACAGACCACACCGCTCTCCACAGACCACACCGCTCTCCACTCTGCACAGATCACACCGCTCTCCACTCTGCACAGCCGGAACCGCTCTCCACTCTGTACAGACCACACCGCTCTCCACTCTGCACAGCCGGAACCGCTCTCCACTCTGCACAGCCGGCACCGCTCTCCACTCTGTACAGACCACACCGCTCTCCACCCTGTACAGACCACACCGCTCTCCACTCTGCACAGACCACACCGCTCTCCACTCTGCACAGCCGGAACCACTCTCCACTCTGTACAGACCACATCACTCTCCACTCTGTACAGCCGGCACCGCTCTCCACTCTGTACAGACCACACCGCTCTCGACTCTGCACAGCCGGAACCACTCTCCACTCTGTACAGACCACACCGCTCTCCACTCTGCACAGCCGGCACCGCTTCCCACTCTGTACAGACCACACCGCTCTCCACTCTGTACAGACCACACCGCTCTCCACTCTGCACAGACCACACCGCTCTCCACAGCCGGCACCGCTCTCCACTCTGCACAGACCACACCGCTCTCCACAGACCACACCGCTCTCCACTCTGCACAGATCACACCGCTCTCCACTCTGCACAGCCGGAACCGCTCTCCACTCTGTACAGACCACTCCGCTCTCCACTCTGCACAGCCGGCACCGCTCCACTCTGCACAGACCACTCCGCTCTCCACTCTGCACAGCCGGCACCGCTCCACTCTGCACAGACCACTCCGCTCTCCACTCTGCACAGCCGGCACCGCTCTCCACTCTGTACAGACCACACCACTCTCCACTCTGCACAGACCACACCGCTCTCCACTCTGCACAGACCACACCGCTCTCCACTCTGTACAGACCACACCGCTCTCCACTCTGCACAGATCACACCGCTCTCCACTCTGTACAGACCACACCGCTCTCCACTCTGTACAGACCACACCGCTCTCCACTCTGTACAGACCACACCGCTCTCCACTCTGTACAGACCACACCGCTCTCCACTCTGTACAGACCACACCACTCTCCACTCTGTACAGCCGGCACCGCTCTCCACTCTGCACAGCCGGCACCGCTCTCCACTCTGTACAGACCACACCGCTCTCCACTCTGTACAGACCACACCGCTCTCCACTCTGTACAGACCACACCGCTCTCCACTCTGCACAGCCGGCATCGCTCTCCACTCTGTACAGACCACACCGCTCTCCACTCTGCACAGCCGGCACCGCTCTCCATCCTGTACAGACCACACCGCTCTCGACTCTGCACAGCCGGAACCACTCTCCACTCTGTACAGACCACACCGCTCTCCACTCTGCACAGACCACACCGCTCTCCACAGCCGGCACCGCTCTCCACTCTGCACAGACCACACCGCTCTCCACAGACCACACCGCTCTCCACTCTGCACAGATCACACCGCTCTCCACTCTGCACAGCCGGAACCGCTCTCCACTCTGTACAGACCACACCGCTCTCCACTCTGCACAGCCGGAACCGCTCTCCACTCTGCACAGCCGGCACCGCTCTCCACTCTGTACAGACCACACCGCTCTCCACCCTGTACAGACCACACCGCTCTCCACTCTGCACAGACCACACCGCTCTCCACTCTGCACAGCCGGAACCACTCTCCACTCTGTACAGACCACATCACTCTCCACTCTGTACAGCCGGCACCGCTCTCCACTCTGTACAGACCACACCGCTCTCGACTCTGCACAGCCGGAACCACTCTCCACTCTGTACAGACCACACCGCTCTCCACTCTGCACAGCCGGCACCGCTTCCCACTCTGTACAGACCACACCGCTCTCCACTCTGTACAGACCACACCGCTCTCCACTCTGCACAGCCGGCACCGCTTCCCACTCTGTACAGACCACACCACTCTCCACTCTGTACAGCCGGCACCGCTCTCCACTCTGTACACCCGGCACCGCTCTCCACTCTGCACAGCCGGCACCGCTCTCCACTCTGTACAGACCACACCGCTCTCCACTCTGTACAGACCACACCGCTCTCCACTCTGCACAGCCGGCATCGCTCTCCACTCTGTACAGACCACACCGCTCTCCACTCTGCACAGATCACACCGCTCTCCACTCTGCACAGCCGGAACCGCTCTCCACTCTGTACAGACCACACCGCTCTCCACTCTGTTCAGACCACACCGCTCTTCACTCTGTACAGACTACACCGCTCTCCACTCTGCACAGCCGGCACCGCTCTCCACTCTGCACAGCCGGCACCGCTCTCCACTCTGTACAGACCACACCGCACTCCACTCTGTACAGACCACATCACTCTCCACTCTGTACAGCCGGCACCGCTCTCCACTCTGTACAGACCACACCGCTCTCCACTCTGCACAGCCGGAACCACTCTCCACTCTGCACAGACCACACCGCTCTCCACTCTGCACAGACCACACCGCTCTCCACTCTGCACAGCCGGCACCGCTCTCCACTCTGCACAGACCACACCGCTCTCCACTCTGCACAGCCGGCACCGCTCTCCACTCTGCACAGACCACACCACTCTCCACTCTGCACAGCCGGAACCGCTCTCCACTCTGTACAGACCACACCGCTCTCCACTCTGTACAGACCACTCCGCCCTCCACTCTGTACAGCCAGCACCGCTCTCCACTCTGTACAGACCACACCGCTCTCCACTCTGCACAGACCACACCACTCTCCACTCTGCACAGCCGGCACCGCTCTCCACTCTGCACAGCCGGCACCGCTCTCCACTCTGCACAGCCGGCACCGCTCTCCACTCTGCACAGCCGGCACCGCTCTCCACTCTGCACAGCCGGCACCGCTCTCCACTCTGCACAGCCGGAACCGCTCTCCACTCTGTACAGACTGCACCGCTCTCCACTCTGTACAGACCACACGGTTCTCCACTCTGCACAGCCGGCACCGCTCTCCACTCTGTACAGACCACACCGCTCTCCACAGCCGGCACCACTCTCCACCCTGTACAGACCACACCGCTCTCCACTCTGCACAGACCACACCGCTCGCCACTCTGTACAGACCGCACCGCTCTCCACTTTGCACAGCCGGCACCGCTCTCCACTCTGTACAGACCACACCGCTCTCCACTCTGCACAGCCAGCACCGCTCTCCACTCTGTACAGACCACACCGCTCTCCACTCTGCACAGACCACACCGCTCTCCACAGCCGGCACCGCTCTCCACTCTGTACAGACCACACCGCTCTCCACTCTGCACAGCCGGGACCGCTCTCCACTCTGCACCGACCACACCGCCCTCCACTCTGTACAGACCACACCGCTCTCCACTCTGCACAGACCACACCCCTCTCCACTCTGCACAGACCACACCGCACTCCACAGCCGGCACCGCTCTCCACTCTGCACAGACCACACCGCTCTCCACTCTGCACAGCCGGCACCGCTCTCCACTCTGTACAGACCACACCGCTCTCCACTCTGTACAGACCACACCGCTCTCCACTTTGCACAGCCGGCACCGCTCTCCACTCTGTACAGACCACACCGCTCTCCACTCTGTACAGACCACACCGCTCTCCACTCTGCACAGACCACACCGCTCGCCACTCTGCACAGACCACACCGCACTCCACAGCCGGCACCGCTCTCCACTCTGCACAGACCACACCGCTCTCCACTCTGCACAGCCGGCACCGCTCTCCACTCTGTACAGACCACACCGCTCTCCACTCTGCACAGACCACACCGCTCTCCACTCTGCACATCCGGCACCACTCTCCACTCTGTACAGACCACACCGCTCTTCACTCTGTACAGCCGGCACCGCTCTCCACTCTGCACAGACCACACCGCTCGCCACTCTGCACAGACCACACCGCTCTCCACGTTGCACAGCCGGCACCACTCTCCACTCTGTTCAGACCACACCGCTCTCCACTCTGTACAGACCACACCGCTCTACACTCTGTACAGACTACACCGCTCTCCACTCTGCACAGCCGGAACCGCTCTCCACTCTGTACAGACCACACCACTCTCCACTCTGCACAGCCGGCACCGCTCTCCACTCTGCACAGACCACACCGCTCTCCACTCTGCACAGTCGGAACCGCTCTCCACTCTGTACAGACCACACCGCTCTCCACTCTGTACAGACCACACCGCTCTCCACTCTGCACAGACCACACCGCTCTACACTCTGTACAGACCGCACCGCTCTCCACTCCGCACAGCCGGCACCGCTCTCCACTCTGCACAGACCACACCGCTCTCCACTCTGCACAGACCACACCGCACTCCACAGCCGGCACCGCTCTCCACTCTGCACAGCCGGCACCGCTCTCCACTCTGCACAGCCGGAACCGCTCTCCACTCTGTACAGACTGCACCGCTCTCCACTCTGTACAGACCACACCGTTCTCCACTCTGCACAGCCGGCACCGCTCTCCACTCTGTACAGACCACACCGCTCTCCACAGCCGGCACCACTCTCCACCCTGTACAGACCACACCGCTCTCCACTCTGCACAGACCACACCGCTCGCCACTCTGTACAGACCGCACCGCTCTCCACTTTGCACAGCCGGCACCGCTCTCCACTCTGTACAGACCACACCGCTCTCCACAGCCGGCACCGCTCTCCACCCTGTACAGACCACACCGCTCTCCACTCTGCACAGACCACACCGCTCTCCACTCTGTACAGACCACACCGCTCTCCACTCTGCACAGCCGGCACCGCTCTCCACCCTGTACAGACCACACCGCTCTCCACTCTGCACAGACCACACCGCTCTCCACTCTGCACAGACCACACCGCACTCCACAGCCGGCACCGCTCTCCACCCTGTACAGACCACACCGCTCTCCACTCTGTACAGACCACACCGCTCTCCACTCTGTACAGACCGCACCGCTCTCCACAGCCGGCACCGCTCTCCACTCTGTACAGTCCACACCGCTCTCCACTCTGCACAGACCACACCGCTCTCCACTCTGCACATCCGGCACCACTCTCCACTCTCCACAGCCAGCACGGCTCTCCACTCTGCACAGACCACACCGCTCTCCACTCTGCACAGCCGGCACCACTCTCCACTCTGCACAGACCACACCACTCTCCACTCTGTACAGACCACACCGCACTCCACAGCCGGCACCGCTCTCCACTCTGTACTGCACAGACCACACCGCTCTCCACTCTGTACAGACCGCACCGCTCTCCACAGCCGGCACCGCTCTCCACTCTGTACAGACCACACCGCTCTCCACTCTGCACAGCCGGCACCACTCTCCACTCTGCACAGACCACACCGCTCTCCACTCTGTACAGACCACACCGCACTCCACAGCCGGCACCGCTCTCCACTCTGTACAGACCACACCGCTCTCCACTCTGTACAGACCACACCACTCTCCACTCTGCACAGCCGGCACCGCTCTCCACTCTGCACAGACCACACCGCTCTCCACTCTGCACAGCCAGCACCGCTCTCCACTCTGTACTGTACAGACCACACCGATCTCCACTCTGCACAGACCACACCGCTCTCCACTCTGTACAGACCACACCGTTCTCCACTCTGCACAGCCGGCACCGCTCTCCACTCTGCACAGCCGGCACCGCTCTCCACTCTGTACAGACCACACCGCACTCCACTCTGCACAGACCACACCGCACTCCACAGCCGGCACCGCTCTCCACTCTGTACTGTACAGACCACACCGCTCTCCACTCTGCACTGCCGGCACCGCTCTCCACTCTGCACAGACCACACCGCTCTCCACTCTGCACAGACCACACCGCTCTCCACTCTGCACAGACCGCACCGCTCTCCACTCTGCACAGCCGGCACCGCTCTCCACTCTGCACAGCCGGAACCGCTCTCCACTCTGCACAGACCACACCGTTCTCCACTCTGCACAGCCGGCACCGCTCTCCACTCTGCACAGCCGGCACCGCTCTCCACTCTGTACAGACCACACCGCACTCCACTCTGCACAGACCACACCGCACTCCACAGCCGGCACCGCTCTCCACTCTGTACTGTACAGACCACACCGCTCTCCACTCTGCACTGCCGGCACCGCTCTCCACTCTGTACAGACCACACCGCTCTCCACTCTGCACTGCCGGCACCGCTCTCCACTCTGCACAGACCACACCACTCTCCACTCTGCACAGCCGGCACCACTCTCCACTCTGTACAGACCACACCGCTCTCCACTCTGCACTGCCGGCACCGCTCTCCACTCTGCACAGACCACACCACTCTCCACTCTGCACAGCCGGCACCGCTCTCCACTCTGCACAGCCGGCACCGCTCTCCACTCTGCACAGCCGGAACCGCTCTCCACTCTGTACAGACCACACCGCTCTCCACTCTGCACAGCCGGCACCGCTCTCCACTCTGTACTGTACAGACCACACCGCTCTCCACTCTGCACAGACCACACCGCTCTCCACTCTGCACAGACCGCACCGCTCTCCACTCTGCACAGCCGGCACCGCTCTCCACTCTGCACAGCCGGAACCGCTCTCCACTCTGCACAGACCACACCGTTCTCCACTCTGCACAGCCGGCACCGCTCTCCACTCTGCACAGCCGGCACCGCTCTCCACTCTGTACAGACCACACCGCACTCCACTCTGCACAGACCACACCGCTCTCCACTCTGTACAGACCACACCGCTCTCCACTCTGCACAGCCGGCACCGCTCTCCACTCTGTACATCCGGCACCGCTCTCCACTGATCACCAAATATTCTTCATGGTGACAGGAAGTGCCGTCCGCTTCCTATGTGGAGATTCTCTCCATCTACAATCAGACGTCTGTCTGCAGATTATGGAGATCTTATCACTGAATAGGAGATGACAGGAGAGACGTCATCCATCCCATCCATTCTCCATCCATCCCATCCTCCATCTCATCATCCTTCATCCATCCCATCATCCTCCATCCATCCCATCATCCTCCATCCATCCCATCATCCTCCATCCATCCCATCATCCTCCATCCATCCCACCATCCTCCATCCTATCCTCCATCCCATCATCCCCCATCCATCACATCATCCATCCATCCCATCCTCCATCCCATCCTCCATCCATCCCATAATCCTCCATCCCATCATCCTCCATCCCATCCTCCATCCATCCCATAATCCTCCATCCCATCATCCTCCATCCATCCCATCATCCTCCATCCATCCCATCCCATCCTCCATCTCATAATCCTCCATCCCATCCATTCTCCATCCATCCCATCCTCCATCCATCCCATCCATCCCATCCTCCATCCCATCATCCTCCATCCATCCCATCCATCCCATCCTCCATCCCATCATCCTCCATCCATCCCATCCTCCATCCCATCATCCTCCATCCATCCCATCATCCTCCATCCTATCCATTCTCCATCCATCCCATCCTCCATCCCATCCTCCATCCCATCCTCCATCCATCCCATCCTCCATCCATCCCATCCATTCTCCATCCATCCCATCCTCCATCCCATCATCCTCCATCCATCCCATCCTCCATCCATCCCATCCTCCATCCATCCCATCCATTCTCCATCCATCCTATCCTCCATCCCATCCTCCATCCCATCATCCTCCATCCCATCCTACCCTCCATCCCATCATCCTCCATCCCATCCTCCATCCATCCCATCCTCCTCGGAAACTCAGGATTGGGGGGTGGAGCCAAATCAGGACCCGGAATGAGGGGGCGGCTTCAGATTGTTAATGACACCCTTCCCCCCTCCCTCACAAGGATTCAATACACAGAGCACATCCAGCATACACAGAGCACACCCAGCATACATCCCATATACAGTACACAGAGCACACCCAGCATACACAGTACACAGAGCACACCCAGCATACACAGAGCACACCCAGCATACACAGTACACAGAGCACACCCAGCATACACAGAGCACCCCCAGCATACACAGTACACAGAGCACACCCAGCATACACAGAGCACACCCAGCATACACAGTACACAGAGCACACCCAGCATACACAGAGCACACCCAGCATACACAGTACACAGAGCACACCCAGCATACACAGTACACAGAGCACACCCAGCATACACAGAGCACACCCAGCATACACAGTACACACCCAGCATACACAGAGCACACCCAGCATACACAGTACACAGAGCACACCCAGCATACACAGTACACAGAGCATCCCCAGTATACACAGTACACAGAGCACCCCCAGCATACACAGAGCACACACAGTATACACAGAGCACACATCCCATACACAGTACACAGAGCACACCCAGCATACACAGAGCACACCCAGCATACACAGAGCACACATCCCATACACAGTACACAGAGCACACATCCCATACACAATACACAGAGCACACATACAATGCACCATACAGAGCATACACAGTACATAAAACACAGAGTAGCATACAGAGCACACACAGTACACACAATACACAGAGCACACATCCCATACACAGTACACAGAGCACACCCAGCATACACAGTACACAGAGCACACCCAGCATACACAGTACACAGAGCACACCCAGCATACACAGAGCACACCCAGCATACACAGTACACAGAGCACACCCAGCATACACAGAGCACACCCAGCATACACAGTACACACCCAGCATACACAGAGCACACCCAGCATACACAGTACACAGAGCACACCCAGCATACACAGTACACAGAGCACACCCAGCATACACAGAGCACACCCAGCATACACAGTACACAGAGCACACCCAGCATACACAGAGCACACCCAGCATACACAGTACACACCCAGCATACACAGAGCACACCCAGCATACACAGTACACAGAGCACACCCAGCATACACAGTACACAGAGCATCCCCAGTATACACAGTACACAGAGCACCCCCAGCATACACAGAGCACCCCCAGCATACACAGTACACAGAGCACACCCAGCATACACAGTACACAGAGCACACCCAGCATACACAGAGCACACCCAGCATACACAGTACACAGAGCACACCCAGCATACACAGTACACAGAGCACCCCCAGCATACACAGTACACAGAGCACCCCAGCATACACAGAGCACCCCCAGCATACACAGTACACAGAGCACACCCAGCATACACAGTACACAGAGCATCCCCAGTATACACAGAGCACACCCAGTATACACAGAGCACACATCCCATACACAGTACACAGAGCACACCCAGCATACACAGTACACAGAGCACACCCAGCATACACAGAGCACACCCAGTATACACAGAGCACACATCCCATACACAGTACACAGAGCACACCCAGCATACACAGTACACAGAGCACACCCAGCATACACAGTACACACCCAGTATACACAGAGCACACATCCCATACACAGTACACAGAGCACACCCAGCATACACAGTACACAGAGCACACATCCCATACACAGAGCACACATTCCATACACAGTACACAGAGCACCCCCAGCATACACAGTACACAGAGCACCCCCAGCATACACAGTTCACAGAGCACACCCAGCATACAGAGCACCCCCAGCATACACAGTACACAGAGCACACCCAGCACACAGAGCACACCCAGCATACACAGTACACAGAGCACACCCAGCATACACAGAGCACACCCAGCATACACAGAGCACACCCAGCATACACAGAGCACACCCAGTATACACAGAGCACACATCCCATACACAGTACACAGAGCACACCCAGCATACACAGAGCACACCCAGTATACACAGAGCACACATCCCATACACAGTACACAGAGCACACCCAGCATACACAGAGCACACCCAGTATGCACAGAGCACACATCCCATACACAGTACACAGAGCACACCCAGCATACACAGAGCACACCCAGCATACACAGAGCACACATCCCATACACAGTACACAGAGCACACATCCCATACACAATACACAGAGCACACATACAATGCACCATACAGAGCATACACAGTACATAAAACACAGAGTACAGCAAATGCATAACATACAACACAGAAAATACACATCTCACACAGCACAGAGCACACACCATATTTGTTGCAGAACATATACAGGATACAAAGCACAGAGCATGCACAGTACCTAAAACACACACAGCATATATTGTACACAGAGAACACACAAAATACACAGTACACAAAACACAGAGCACACATAACATACACAGCACAGAGCATACGCAGCAAACAGCACATAGAACACACAGTTAAGAGCACACATCATACACATTGCAGAACATATACAGGATACAAAACACAGAGCACACACAGCATGCACCATACAGAGCACACACAGCACATAAAACATAAACATACAGCACAGAGCACACATAACACACATCATACACAGCACAGAGCATACATAACACACATCATACACAGCACAGAGCATACATAACACACATCATACACAGCACAGAGCATACATAACACACATCATACACAGCACAGAGCATACATAACACACATCATACACAGCACAGAGCATACATAACACACATCATACACAGCACAGCACACATCATACAAATCATTCACAGCACAGAGCACACATCATACACATCACAGAGCACACATCATACACATCATACACAACACAGAGCACACATAACACACATCATACACATCACAGAGCACACATAACACACATCATACACATCACAGAGCACACATAACACACATCATACACAGCACAGAGCATACATAACACACATCATACACAGCACAGAGCATACATAACACACATCATACACAGCACAGAGCATACATAACACACATCATACACATCACAGAGCATACATAACACACATCATACACAGCACAGAGCACACATCATACACATCACAGAGCATACATAACACACATCATACACATCACAGAGCACACATAACACACATCATACACAGCACAGAGCACACATAACACACATCATACACAGCACAGAGCACACATAACACACATCATACACATCACAGAGCACACATAACACTCATCATACACATCACAGAGCACACATAACACACATCATACACAACACAGAGCACACATAACACACATCATAGCACACATCATACACATCATATACATCACAGAGCATACATAACACACATCATACACAGCACAGCACACATCATACACAGCACAGAGCATACATAACACACATCATACACAGCACAGCACACATCATACACATCACAGAGCACACATCATACACATCATACACAACACAGAGCATACATAACACACATCATACACATCACAGAGCACACATAACACACATCATACACAGCACAGAGCACACATCATACACATCATAGACATCACAGAGCACACATCATACACATCACAGAGCACACATAGCACACATCATACACATCACAGAGCACACATCATACACATCATACACATCACAGAGCACACATAACACACATCATACACAACACAGAGCACACATAACACACATCATACACATCATACACAGCACAGAGCACACATCATACACATCATACACAACACAGAGCACACATCATACACATCACAAAGCACACATCATACACATCACAGAGCACACATAACACACATCATACACAACACAGAGCATACATAACACACATCATACACATCATACACAGCACAGAGCACACATCATACACATCATACACAACACAGAGCACACATCATACACATCACAAAGCACACATCATACACAACACATAGCATACATAACACACATCATACACATCATACACATCACAGAGCACACATCATACACATCACAGAGCACACATCATACACATCACAGAGCACACATCATACACATCATACACATCACAGAGCACACATCATACACATCATACACATCACAGAGCACACATCATACACATCATACACATCACAGAGCACACATCATACACATCACAGAGCATACATAACACACATCATACACATCACAGAGCACACATCATACACATCCCAGAGCACACATAACACACATCATACACATCCCAGAGCACACATCATACACATCACAGAGCACACATAACACACATCATACACATCCCAGAGCACACATCATACACATCACAGAGCACACATAACACACATCATACACATCACAGAGCATACATAACACACATCATACACATCACAGAGCATACATAACACACATCATACACATCACAGAGCATACATAACACACATCATACACATCACAGAGCACACATAACACACATCATACACATCACAGAGCACACATAACACACATCATACACAGCACAGAGCATACATAACACACATCATACACAGCACAGAGCACACATAACACACATCATACACATCATACACAGCACAGAGCACACATCATACACATCATACACAACACAGAGCACACATCATACACATCACAAAGCACACATCATACACATCACAGAGCACACATAACACACATCATACACAACACAGAGCATACATAACACACATCATACACATCATACACAGCACAGAGCACACATCATACACATCATACACAACACAGAGCACACATCATACACATCACAAAGCACACATCATACACAACACATAGCATACATAACACACATCATACACATCACAGAGCACACATCATACACATCACAGAGCACACATCATACACATCATACACATCACAGAGCACACATCATACACATCATACACATCACAGAGCACACATCATACACATCATACACATCACAGAGCACACATCATACACATCACAGAGCATACATAACACACATCATACACATCACAGAGCACACATCATACACATCACAGAGCATACATAACACACATCATACACATCACAGAGCACACATCATACACATCCCAGAGCACACATAACACACATCATACACATCCCAGAGCACACATCATACACATCACAGAGCACACATAACACACATCATACACATCACAGAGCATACATAACACACATCATACACATCACAGAGCATACATAACACACATCATACACATCACAGAGCACACATAACACACATCATACACATCACAGAGCACACATAACACACATCATACACAGCACAGAGCACACATCATACACACCATACACATCACAGAGCACACATCATACACATCATACACATCATACACATCACACACATCATACACATCATACACAGCACAGAGCACACATAACACACATCACAGAGCACACATCATACACAGCACAGAGCACACATAACACACATCATACACATCATACACATCACAGAGCACACATCATACACATCATACACATCACAGAGCACACATGCAGCACCCACAGGTCATGTGATGATAATTGATATATATTCCGTATTTACAGTAAATGACGGCGTTGTGCGGTACTCAGGAATATCGTCTTCTATTAGTGAGGAGTCATTATAACGGATCGGACAGATTTCAGAAGCCGAACGTTTATAAATCTGATCCCCAGAAAGCTGAAACCACCATAAAATCCAATGACAGCTGTGACCCCCCCATAGACCTCGGATGGGGAGCTCATCACTCCAATCAGAATATAAGGACGATGGATTACCTCTCAGTGTCTCCCCCGATCGTGTCCGTCGCTCTCTGCAAAACATAAAATGAATAACGATCACCATGTGATGAGTAAAGAGAAAAAAGTGAAGTGAGACAAGAAAATGGTCAGAAGACTGTGACAGAGGGGCGCCGTGTGCGTCCAGGAAGTGTCAGAGAACGTGTGTGACCACACGAGGCTGATCTGTGTGTGTGTGTGTGCAATCAGCCCACAACTAGACATGTGCAATTCATTTCCTTCCACATTTCTTTTTCAATGAAATTCTGAATATTCGGAAATATCCAAATGAACGAAAGGCTCTTTTGTTGCATGCATACAAAAACTAAAAGAACGAAAATCCGAAAATTCAAAATATCGAAAAACGATTCAACCTACAAAATTAATGAATCCATAACATTCAGATAATTTTGTTTTTCGGATTTTCTATTCTGATTAAATTAACTATTATTATATATTTTTTATTATTATTATTAAATAATAATAATAAAAAAAACTCTAATAAACCATAAACTATTAAATTATAGGTATTGGAATTTGTTTTCAAATTATAATTAAATAACTATAATTATAGGTTTATTATTATTATTATTATTAAATAATAATAATAATAATAATAATAATAATAAAACTATAATAAACTATACAATTATAGTCATTATTGGAATTTCCTTTTGAATTATAATTAAATTATTAACTATAATTAGATGTTTTTTTATTATTATTATTAAATAAAAATAATAATAATAAAACTATAATAAACTATCAAATTATAGGCATTGGAATTTCCTTTCAAATTATAATTCAATTAATAAATATAATTATAGTTTTTTATTATTAAATAATAATAATAAACTATAATAAACTATAAACTATTACATTATAGGTACTGGAATTTCCTTTCAAATTATAATTAAATAACTATAATTATAGTTTTTTTTATTATTATATAATAATAATTATGATAATAATAATAATCATAATAATATGATAATTAAATAAATACAATTATAGGTTTATTATTATTATTAAATAATAATAATAATAATAATAATAATAATAATAATAATAAACTATACAATTATAGGTATTGGAATTTCCTTTCAAATTATATTTAAATTAATAACTATAATTATAGTTTTTATTATTATTATTAAATAATAATAATAATAATAATAAAACTATAATAAACTATAGACTATTAAATTATAGGTATTGAAATTATACATAATTTAATCAATATAATTTTAGTTTTTATTATTATTAAATAATAATAATAAACTATAAACTATTAAATTATAGGTATTGGAATTTCCTTTCAAATTATAATTAAATAACTATAATTATAGTTTTTTTTTATTATTATATAATAATTATGATAATAATAATAATAATAATAATAATAATAATAATAATAATAATAATAATAATAATAATAATAAAGTATAAACTATTAAATTATAGGTATTGGAATTTCCTTTCAAATTATAATTAAATAACTATAATTATAGGTTTATTATTATTATATAACAATAATAATAATAATAATAAAAACTATAATAAACTATAAACTATTAAATTATAGTTATAGAAATTTCCTTTCAAATTTGCCCATTACTGAATGTAACGAATACGAATTTATCCGAAGTTACGAATGCCGATCATAACGAATAATCGGACGTTTGATGTCGCTTCCGCCCTCCAATGCTATGAAGTCGATCGGGGGGCCGTCTTCCCCTCACTCGGCCTCCAGGCAGTGAGGGGAGAGGAACCGATTGGCTCCGGTAAGCGGTGGAGACGGCAGGAAAGCGGTGAGAAGGGGGGGGGGGGGGGCTCTCCTGCCACCGATAAAAGTGATCTTGCTGCGAATCCGCCACTGAGACCACTTTTGTCTGGAAGATGACAGTCCGGCATGTTTAAACATACCGGGGTTATGGGAGCTGCTGCCATAATAAGGATCTTTAACGTCAATTTAGCGCCATAGAATGACGGCGGCTGGGCCTGAAGTAGTTGAAGATCGAACTGAAGATGTGATTGTAATAAATGTGTTTGATTTATGGAAAGTGTCAGCAGATGAAGACAATGAATGCAGGAAGAGGACGGCCGCAGCAGCACTACTGTGCTAGACCTCATATAAGAAATGTGAGAACGGGAAGAGGAAGTAATTGTGTCAAGACAGCAAAACTCAGCTGAGCTGGCGACACAAAGTGCGGATCTGAAACTCATCACCACAAATCACAGTACTAAAAATATACAAGACAATATATACTGTATGCCTGTGTGGTGTATATACTGTATATATATATATATTATACAAACACACATCTCACTTATTTATTAAACTTGTGCAGTTTGTTTCGAATAAATATTTGGATTAATTTTTCATTATTCTGAGACTCAGATATATCTGAATACCCGAAATACAGTACAAACAAAGTTTACCGAATTCTCCGAATAACCAAAACGAAATTTGTCAAAATTTTGGAAATTCGAATCTAATTTTTCATCGAACGTCAATCGAAATTCGAACTGTAAACATATTTCTAAAATCGAAGCCCCGGGTGTGATATTAGAAGCACCATTTGGAAATAATTGCTGTTTTTTTTTTTTTTTTTGTTAAGCCAAAAGGTGATTTAAAGAGTCGTTGGAATCATTTGATGAAGATTTTTCTTTTGTTTGTTCCACATGCGAATCAAAAAAACGAAAATTTTTCGATTCGACCGATTCAAAATGTATCAATTCGAACGAATCGAAAAAAAAAAAAAACGCTAAAATTCAATAAAATTTCGAAAAAGACCTAAAACAAATCCTGAATACAAATTCTGAATACTAACTGAACGGATTAACTGAATTTTACAAAACTATACACAGTATCTGACAAAAGTAAGTACACCCCGCAGTCACATGTTTGTAAATCTTTTCTTCTATCTTTTCATGTGACAACACTGAAGAAATGACACTTGTCTACAATGTAAAGTAGTGAGTGTACAGCTTGTATAACAGTGTAAATTTGCTGTCCCCTCAAAATAACTCAACACACAGCCATTAATGTCTAAACCGCTGGCCACAAAAGTCAGTACACCCCTAAGGCCTCTTTCACACGGGGCAGATCAGTCATGATCCGCCCCGTGAACATCCGCTTGCTCAGCGGGGATAGCTCCGCCGATCCCCGCTGAGCAGGAAGATGACAGGTGCATCGCTGCACGCTGTGCAGCGACGGACCTGTCAGAGCGCCGCTCTCCCCTATGGGGGGATCGGATGATGACGGACCGTAGTGTCCGTCGTCATCCGATCCGATCCGAAAACGGAGGAAAAAGTAGGTTTTTCCTCCGTTACACTTTTCGGATCGGAGCGGGGCGGATGTCAGCGGACATGTCACCGCTGACATCCGCCGCTCCATAGGGATACATGTATGTCCGTTTTTCATCCGAAAACGGAAGGATGAAAAACGGACATACGGATGCCTCGTGTGAAAGAGGCCTAAGTGAAAATCTCCAAATTGGGCCCAAAGTGTCAATATTTTGTGTGGCCACCATTATTTTCCAGCACTGCCTTAACCCTCTTGGGCATGGAGTTCCCCAGAGCTTCACAGGTTGGCTGCATTTGATGGGCATAATAGCTGCATATGATGGGCACAGTGGCTGCATTTGATGGGGGGTTTATGTATTTTTCAGTTTGTTTGCGCCCCCCCCAAAAAATTTTGAGCACCAGCAGTCACTGTCCCAACCTGAACCTGAACCTGAACCTCAACCCGAGCCCCAACTTGAATCTCAACCTGAGCCCCAAACTGAACCTCAACCTGAGCCCCAACCTGAGCCCAACCAGAGCCCCAACCTGAACCGCAACCTGAACCTCAACCAGAGCCCCAACCTGAACCAGAACCTGAGCCCCAGCCTGAGCCCCAACCAGAGCCCCAACCTGAACCTCAACCAGAGCCCCAACCTGAACCTTAACCTAAGCCCCAGCCTGAGCCCCAACCTGAGCCCAACCAGAGCCCCAACCTGAACCTCAACCAGAGCCCCAACCTGAACCTCAACTAGAGCCCCAACCTGAACCTCAACCTGAGCCCCAAACTGAACCTCAACCTATGCCCCAGCCTGAACCTCAACCTGAGCCCCAACCTGAGCCCAACCAGAGCCCCAACCTGAACCGCAACCTGAACCTCAACCAGAGCCCCAACCTGAACCTCAACCAGAGCCCCAACCTGAACCACAACCTGAGCCCCAGCCTGAGCCCCAACCTGAACCGCAACCTGAACCTCAACCAGAGCCCCAACCTGAACCGCAACCTGAACCTCAACCAGAGCCCCAACCTGAACCACAACCTGAGCCCCAGCCTGAGCCCCAACCTGAATCTCAACCTGAGCCCTAAACTGAACCTCAACCTATGCCCCAGCCTGAACCTCAACCTGAGCCCCAACCTGAGCCCAACCAGAGCCCCAACCTGAACCTCAACCAGAGCCTCAACCTGAACCACAACCTGAGCCCCAGCCTGAGCCCCAACCTGAGCCCAACCAGAGCCCCAACCTGAACCTCAACCAGAGCCCCAACCTGAACCTTAACCTAAGTCCCAGCCTGAGCCCCAACATGAGCCCAACCAGAGACCCAACCTGAACCTCACCCTGGGCCCCAGCCTGAGCCCTAACCTGTACCTCAATGTGAGCCCCAACCTGAACATCAACCCGAGCCCCAGCCTGAACCTCAACCTGAACCTCAACCTGAACCCCAACCTGCACCTCAACCTGAACCCCAACCTGCACCTCAACCTGAGCCCCAACCTGCACCTCAACCTGAACCCCAACCTGAACCTCAACCTGAGCCCCAACCTGAACCCCAACCTGCACCTCAACCTTAACCCCAAACCATGAGTGTTCCATCTTTGATATCACTTCTGTACTGCAAATGTCACCATGGTTTGGAAGAACTGATTCTACAGAATGTTACATAATGTTCTGTTACATAATATTTCCCTCCTGACTCAGCACTTTCCAGATCTGTATATAGGAAGAAGTCATCAGCTGGCCGTTTTCATGGAAAGTGAGTGATGCAACCTGATTGGTATTTACAGGAAGAAAACCCAGATTTCATTTTTTCTTAAAGGGAAAGTACGGTGCATTACCAGCCAGCATACATCTTCAGTTCAGTATTTATTTTTTATTTTTTTTACATTATTGCATAGTTCCATAGTTGGTAAGGTTGAATAAACACACTGGCCCATCCATATTAGATGTAGAAGTTTGTGGGTTAGTCAATTGAAACACGGTAGATTCCATCTTCAATCGCTCAGCCTGCTTACTGTTGAGATATACAGTGAAACCTCGGATTGCGAGTAACGTGGTTTACGAGCTATTTAAAAAAAAAAATCCTTACTCGATTTGCGAGCGTTGTCTCACAAGACGAGCAGGAATCAAGCCGCTGGGGTGTGCAGTACCGCATTTGGCCAGAGGTGCGGGGGCGCTGGTGACACTTGGAGACACTCGGGAACTGAGTGTCTCTGGCGCCCCCGCACCTCTGGCCACATACAGTACTGCATACACCAGCGCCCCAGCACCTCTGGCCACATACAGTACTGCATACACCAGCGCCCCCGCACCTCTGGTCACATACAGTACTTCATACACCAGTGCCCCCGTACCTCTGGTCACATACAGTACTTCATACACCAGTGCCCCCCTGCACCTCTGGCCACATACAGTACTGCACACACTGGCGCCCCCGCACCTCTGGCCACATACAGTACTGCATACACCAGCGCCCCCGCACCTCTGGCCACATACAGTACTACATACACCAGCACCCCCCTGCACCTCTGGCCACATACAGTACTGCATACACCAGCACCCCCCTGCACCTCTGGCCACATACAGTACTGCATACACCAGCGCCCCCCCGCACCTCTGGCCACATACAGTACTACATACACCAGCACCCCCCTGCACCTCTGGCCACATACAGTACTGCATACACCGGCGCCCCCCCGCACCTTTGGCCACATACAGTACTGCATACACCAGCACCTCCTGAACCTCTGGCCACATACAGTACTGCATACACCAGCACCTGCCGAACCTCTGGCCACATACAGTACTGCATACACCAGCACCCCCCCGAACCTCTGGCCACATACAGTACTGCATACACCAGCGCTCCCGCACCTCTGGCCACATACAGTACTGCATACACCGGCGCCCCCCGCACCTCTGGCCACATACAGTACTGCATACACTGGCGCCCCCCGCACCTCTGGCCACATACAGTACTGCATACACCGGCGCCCCCCGCACCTCTGGCCACATACAGCACTGCATACACCAGCAGTCACTGTGGAACTAATTATCTGAGTTTCCATTGATTCCTATGGGGTTACTCGCTTTGATATACAAGTGCTTTAGATCAAAAGCATGCTTCTGGAACAAATTATGCTCATAATCCAAGGTACCACTGTATATGTTTATATGTGATTGAAAATATCAGCTACACAGGGAGTGCATTGTTTTCCCTGGGTTGGGCAGCCCATAGACTTGCATTGGGAGTGGAACTTGTACTTAACGTGGATGTAAAGGCTAAAGGTGCATTCTATGCAGTAAGGTAAAAAAAAACCTTCTGTGTGTAACCCCCCCCCCCAATACTTACCTGAGCCCCCCCACCCCCCCCAATATTGAGTCCCATCTCAATCCAGCCATGTGTACGAGAGCAGCAGCTCTCTAGGGTCTCTTCCTCCTCATTGGCTGAGACAGCAGCGGGAGCCAATGGCAATCACAGACAGTGAGCCAATGAGGAGAGAGTGGGAGCGGGGCCTGAGCCGCACTTGGTGTTTGAATGGACAGGCAGAGCGGTGGTTTGGGGGTGAGCCTTCTCAGGTGCCCCCCTATATCAAGCACTCGGCAGGAGGGAGGGGCCAGGAGTGCCAGCGGGGGGGGGGGGGGGGGGGGGACCCAAGAAGAGGAGGATCGGGGCTGCTCTGTGCAAAACCATTACACAGAGCCGGTATAGGCAGCACTAATGGACATTGATAGGCGGCACTAATGGGCACTGATTGGCAGCACAGATGGGCACTGTTGGGGCTGCACTGATAATCAGGACACCCTCCGTGATGATGGGGATGGGGGGGAGGGGTTACACACATTCCTGGCGGCTGCAGCATGTCAAGCCAACTATCAGCTGTCAGATGGAAGTGAGGAAGCGACCCGGCAGATGTGCAGCCACCAGATTTCTTCCAGACACCCTTATATGTGTCGGTTACCCCCCTCCCTTCACCCGCCATGTTTGCCAGACTCTATGTGCCCATCAGCGGACCCGGGACCGGCATGGCGAGCGCCGACAGGTAAAGGGAAATCGGCGATCATCTCTTCATGATCTCCCCTTCCTGTTAAAGTGATGGGTGGTCCTGGTGTAACTTTCCCCGGCCAGTATGACCCGGAAGAAGCTAATGGAGCACAATCTGCTCTCTATGAGCCTCACTGGAGGACAGGTCAGACACCGAGGCCTCAGGAGTGTTTTAGATCCCCCGATGTCTCATTATAGAGAACCTCTCACCAAAAATGTTTTACATAGGAGAGACTTTGTGTCCTCTATATTTGGCTGGCTTGGGTCACCCCCCCCCCCCCCCCAAGAAAACTGAGCACCAGCCGCCACTGCATTTGGCACAGTGAAAGTTCTCCTAATTTTTTCTAGGATGTATCTTTTATGTTTGGAATTTTTTTAGGACTTACTGTATCTCTTACATACATCCTAAAAAAACTTCTGTATGTTAGAGACACCTCCTAAAAAAAAAAACTTCAGTATCTCTTTTATTCTGAATTTTTTTTTAGGACATAGCTCTTACATTCAAAAGTTTTTTGTTCAGTATCTGACAGAAGTAAGTACACCCCTCACATTTGTGTAAATCTTTTCTTCTATCTTTTCATGTGACAACACTGAAGAAATGACACTTGTCTACAATGTAAAGTAGTGAGTGTACAGCTTGTATAACAGTGTAAATTTGCTGTCCCCTCAAAATAACTCAACACACAGCCATTAATGTCTAAACCGCTGGCAACAAAAGTCAGTACACCCCTAAGTGAAAATTGGGCCCAAAGTGTCAATATTTTGTGTGGTCACCATTATTTTCCAGCACTGCCTTAACCCTCTTGGGCATGGAGGTCACCAGAGCTTCACAGGTTGTCACTGGAGTCCTCTTCCCCTCCTCCATGATGACATCACGGAGCTGGTGGATGTTAGAGACCTTGCGCTCCTCCACCTTCCGTTTGAGGATGTCCCACAGATGATCAATAGGGTTTAGGTCTGGAGACATGCTTGGCCAGTCCATCACCTTTACCCTCAGCTTCTTTAGCAAGGCAGTGGTGGTCTTGGAGGTGTGTTTGGGGTGGTTATCATGTTGGAATACTGCCCTGCGGTCCAGTCTCTGAAGGGAGGGGATCATGCTCTGCTTCAGTATGTCACAGTACATGTTGGCATTCATGGTCCCCTCAATGATCTGTAGCCCCCCAGTGCCGGCACCACTCATGCAGCCCCAGACCATGACACTCCCACCACCATGCTTGACTGTAGACAAGACACACTTGTCTTTGTCCTCCTCACCTGGTTGCCTCCACACACGCTTGTCACCATCTGAACCAAATACGTTTATCTTGGTCTCATCAGACCACAGGACATGGTTCCAGTAATCCATCTCCTTAGTCTGCTTGTCTTCAGCAAACTGTTTGTGGACTTTCTTGTACATCATCTTTAGAAGAGGCTTCCTTCTGGGATGACAGCTATGCAGACCAATTTGATGCAGTGTGTGGCGTATGGTCTGAGCACTGACAGGCTGACCCCCTCACCCCTACAACCTCTGCAGCAATGCTGGCAGCACTCATACGTCTATTTCCCAAATACAACCTCTGGATATGATGCTGAGCACGTGACCTCAACTTCTTTGGTGGACCATGGCGAGGCCTGTTCTGAGTGGAACCTGTCCTGTTATACCGCTGTATGGTCTTGGCCACCGTGCTGCAGCTCAGTTTCAGGGTCTTGGCAATCTTCTTATAGCCTAGGCCATCTTTATGTAGAGCAACAATTCTTTTTTTTTCAGATCCTCAGAGAGTTCTTTGCCATGAGGTGCCATGTTGTACTTCCAGTGACCAGTATGAGAGAGTGAGAGCGATAACACCAAATTTAACACACCTGCTCCCCATTCACACCTGAGTCCTTGTAACACTAACGAGTCACATGACACCGGGGGAGGGAAAATGGCTAATTGGGCCCAATTTGGAGATTTTCACTTAGGGGTGTACTGACTTTTGTTGCCAGCGGTTTAGACATTAATGGCTGTGTGTTGAGTTATTTTGAGGGGACAGCAAATTTACACTGTTATACAAGCTGTACACTCACTACTTTACATTGTAGACAAGTGTCATTTCTTCAGTGTTGTCACATGAAAAGATAGAAGAAAAGATTTACACAAATGTGACTGAGGGGTGTACTTACTTTTGTCAGATACTGTATCTCTTACATTGAGAGCCCTCAAGTGCTTAAAACGGTCCTGTCAGTACATTTCAGTGATGATTCTCATTATTGGATAATCCTTCTTTAGGACGTATCTCTTATTCCGCACACTACATACACATGACTGGTACCCGAGGAGAACTCATCGGAGGTCACCAGACTTGTCCTTCTACACATGGAAAGGTTTGGACCCAGGACAGATTATTCCGGTAGGTCCTCCTAGGAAGTCCTCAGAGTTTTTATGATCAGGAAGGTCTTGTTGAGGGAATCGGTGATATGTAGCGCCTATTAAGCTCGGGGGTCTCCGGAGGTCACAGCGGCCCATAAAGATAGAAGATTCTGCAGGATGAAAATGTTTCCATAATAATGATAAGTTTCTAGTGAAGTCATTGCAGGGCCGTCGGCCGGTACGATTCTGACCTTGCTGCTGTAAATCGGATTTTTATGACGGCAGTAAAAGAAATTTCCAGGTCTGATATTATGGAGAAGAGATGTGAGCGTTCACTATAGAGGGGTCCATGGCAGGTATATTGTTATAGGGTCCAAATAAAGTATATACAATGTAACATGTGTGTCCCACTAAAAGCACAATACCTGTATGTCCTTTATATAAAACCCCCAATAGTCATAATATTCCTCTATATCAGTGTGTCATTGTTCTGGGGCCCCAAGTGTCAGTGTGTCATTGTTCTGGACCCCCAAGTGTCAGGGTGTCATTGTTCTGGGACCCCCAAGTGTCAGTGTGTCATTGTTCTGGGACCCCCCAAGTGTCAGTGTGTCATTGTTCTGGGACCCTCAAGTGTCAGTGTGCCATTGTTCTAGACCCCCAAGTGTCAGGGTGTCATTGTTCTGGACCCCCAAGTGTCAGGGTGTCATTGTTCTGGACCCCCAAGTGTCAGTGTGTCATTGTTCTGGACCCCCAAGTGTCAGGGTGTCATTGTTCTGGGACCCCCAAGTGTCAGTGTGTCATTGTTCTGGGACCCCCAAGTGTCAGTGTGTCATTGTTCTAGACCCCCAAGTGTCAGGGTGTCATTGTTCTGGATCCCCAAGTGTCAGGGTGTCATTGTTCTGGGACCCCCAGGTGTCAGGGTGTCATTGTTCTGGGACCCTCAAGTGTCAGTGTGTCATTGTTCTGGGATCCCCAAGTGTCAGGGTGTCATTGTTCTGGGACCCCCAAGTGTCAGTGTGTCATTGTTCTGGGACCCCCCAAGTGTCAGGGTGTCATTGTTCTGGGGCCCCCAAGTGTCAGTGTGCCATTGTTCAAGATCCCCAAGTGTCAGCGTGTCATTGTTCTGGGACCCCCAAGTGCCAGGGTGTCATTGTTCTTTGACCCCCAGGTGTCTGTGTGTCATTGTTCTGGGACCCCCCAAGTGTCAGTGTGTCATTGTTCTGGGACCCCCAAGTGTCAGTGTGCCATTGTTCAAGATCCCCAAGTGTCAGCGTGTCATTGTTCTGGGACCCCCTAAGTGTCAGGGTGTCATTGTTCTGGACCCCCAAGTGTCAGTGTGTCATTGTTCTGGGACCCCCAAGTGTCAGGATGTCATTGTTCTGGGACCCCCAAGTGTCAGTGTGTCATTGTTCTGGACCCCCAAGTGTCAGGATGTCATTGTTCTGGACCCCCAAGTGTCAGTGTGTCATTGTTCTGGGACCCCCAAGTGTCAGTGTGTCATTGTTCTGGGACCCCCAAGTGTCAGTGTGTCATTGTTCTGGGACCCCCAAGTGTAAGTGTGCCATTGTTCTAGACCCCCAAGTGTCAGGGTGTCATTGTTCTGGATCCCCAAGTGTCAGGGTGTCATTGTTCTGGGACCCCCAGGTGTCAGGGTGTCATTGTTCTAGGACCCCCAAGTGTCAGTGTGTCATTGTTCTGGGACCCCCAAGTGTCAGGGTGTCATTGTTCTGGGACCCCCAAGTGTCAGTGTGTCATTGTTCTGGGACCCCCCAAGTGTCAGGGTGTCATTGTTCTGGGACCCCCAAGTGTCAGTGTGTCATTGTTCTGGGACCACCAAGTGCCAGGGTGTCATTGTTCTTTGACCCCCAGGTGTCAGTGTGTCATTGTTCTGGGACCCCCCAAGTGTCAGGGTGTCATTGTTCTTTGACCCCCAGGTGTCAGTGTGTCATTGTTCTGGGACCCCCCAAGTGTCAGGGTGTCATTGTTCTGGGACCCCCAAGTGTCAGTGTGCCATTGTTCTGGGACCCCCAAGTGTCAGTGTGCCATTGTTCTAGACCCCCAAGTGTCAGGGTGTCATTGTTCTGGGACCCCCAAGTGTCAGTGTGTCATTGTTCTTTGACCCCCAGGTGTCAGTGTGTCATTGTTCTGGGACCCCCCAAGTGTCAGGGTGTCATTGTTCTGGGACCCCCAAGTGTCAGTGTATCATTGTTCTGGACCCCCAAGTGTCAGGATGTCATTGTTCTGGGACCCCCAAGTGTCAGTGTGTCATTGTTCTGGGACCCCCAAGTGTCAGTGTGTCATTGTTCTGGACCCCCAAGTGTCAGGATGTCATTGTTCTGAGACCCCCAAGTGTCAGTGTGTCATTGTTCTGGGACCCCCAAGTGTCAGGATGTCATTGTTCTGAGACCCCCAAGTGTCAGTGTGTCATTGTTCTGGGACCCCCAAGTGTCAGTGTGTCATTGTTCTGGACCCCCAAGTGTCAGGGTGTCATTGTTCTGGACCCCCAAGTGTCAGGATGTCATTGTTCTGAGACCCCCAAGTGTCAGTGTGTCATTGTTCTGGACCCCCAAGTGTCAGGGTGTCATTGTTCTGGACCCCCAAGTGTCAGGATGTCATTGTTCTGGGACCCCCAAGTGTCAGTATGTCATTGTTCTGGGACCCCCAAGTGTCAGTGTGTCATTGTTCTGGGTCCCCCCAAGTGTCAGTGTGTCATTGTTCTGGGACCCCCAAGTGTCAGGGTGTCATTGTTCTGGGACCCCCAAGTGTCAGGGTGTCATTGTTCTGGGACCCCCAAGTGTCAGTGTGTCATTGTTCTGAGACCCCCAAGTGTCAGGATGTCATTGTTCTGGGACCCCCAAGTGTCAGTGTGTCATTGTTCTGGGACCCCCAAGTGTCAGGGTGTCATTGTTCTGGACCCCCAAGTGTCAGGATGTCATTGTTCTGGGACCCCCAAGTGTCAGGGTGTCATTGTTCTGGACCCCCCAAGTGTCAGGGTGTCATTGTTCTGGGACCCCCAAGTGTCAGTGTGCTGGTGATCCTGGACCCCCTTTGTCACGGTTGGGGGTTCTTTCCAGGCACTAACAATCTTCTCACATTGTATCATTTTCTCTTTTCCTTTCGCTCAGTATGGTGACACATTATTAGGGGGTATTATCGGCACATACAATAAATCAGGTCATTGAGTTGGGGACGAAGAACACGGCGAGGGGAGGACACAGCGGCTTACATTTCTGTAGACGAGTTCACACACCGGCGGCGGCGGTCGGCGACAATCTGAGTTTTTTTGTGGAAAGTAGAAATCCGTATTTTACTTTCTTGCTCTCCCCGGGCCTCGCCGGGATGATTACGGTTCCATTAATGGCTGTTTTACTGCCGCATAAAACATGTCAGGACAAATCTAGATCACACGGCCGCGGCCTGAGCGCGGCGCTGGATGAGGAGAATAGGGAATGACAGCTGGTGTGACGGATCGGACGCCACCGAGAGGACGAGCTCAGGAGACACTCCACCGTCTGGTGTCTGAGAGAAGAGATGTCCACGGAGAGGAGACCCTGGAGAGAAGACCCCAGAGAGAAGACCTCGGAGAGAAGACAACGGAGAGAAGACCCCGGAGAGAAGACCCCGGAGAGAAGACCCCGGAGAGAAGACCCCGGAGAGAAGACCCTGAAGAGAAGTCCCCAGAGAGAAGTCTTCAGAGAGAAGTCCCCGGAGAGAAATCCTCGGAGAGAAGACCTCGGAGAGAAGACCCCAGAGAGAAGTCCTCGGAGAGAAGACCCCAGAGAGAAGACCCTGAAGAGAAGTCCCCAGAGAGAAGTCTTCAGAGAGAAGTCCCCGGAGAGAAATCCTCGGAGAGAAGACCTCGGAGAGAAGACCCCAGAGAGAAGTCCTCGGAGAGAAGACCCCAGAGAGAAGACCCCGGAGAGAAGACCTCGGAGAGAAGTCCTCGGAGAGAAGACCCTGGAGAGAAGTCCCCAGAGAGAAGTCTTCAGAGAGAAGTCCCCGGAGAGAAATCCTCAGAGAGAAGACCCCGGAGAGAAGACCCCAGAGAGAAGTCCTCGGAGAGAAGACCCCAGAGAGAAGACCCCGGAGAGAAGACGTCGGAGAGAAGTCCTCGGAGAGAAGTCCCCGGAGAGAAGACCCCAGAGAGAAGTCCTCGGAGAGAAGACCCCATAGAGAGGCCCCGGAGAGAAGACCCCAGAGAGAAGTCCTCGGAGAGAAGACCCCATAGAGAAGACCCCGGAGAGAAGTCCCCAGAGAGAAGATCCCGGAGAGAAGTCCTTGGAGAGAAGACCCCGGAGAGAAGACCCCGGAGAGAAGACCGCGGAGAGAAGACCCTGGAGAGAAGACCCTAGAGAGAAGACCCCGGAGAGAAGTCCTTGGAGAGAAGACCCCGGAGAGAAGACCCCAGAGAGAAGTCCCCGGAGAGAAGACCCCGGAAAGAAGTTCCCGGAGAGAAGCCCCCGGAGAGAAGACCCCGGAAAGAAGTCCCCGGAGACAATCACATAGAAAGCACAGCTGGCCTCTAACTTTCCGGAGCCTTTTCCTATGGAGGCGTCTCCAGATCTTTATTGGGGACACCGATGGAGTCATACATCTTCAGGAGCTCAGTGTGCTGTCTACCAGTCTCTGAGTGCGCACAACAGTGGTGAAGAACGGTCCTCTGAAGTGTTTTTTTTCTCCTCATATCTATAGGACAATGTTATATACAGTGCCTTGAAAAAGTATTCATCTTCTACATTTTGTCATATTACAACCAAAAACATAAATGTATTTTATTGGGATTTTATGTGACAGACCAACACAAAGTGTCACATAATTGTGAAGTGGAAGGAAAATTATTATTATTATTATACAGGATTTATATAGCGCCAACAGTTTGTGCAGCGCTTTACAACATGAGGGCAGACATTACAGTTACATTACAATTTGGTAGAAGAGGAATCAGAGGGCCCGGCTCGTTAGAGCTTACAATCTAGGAGGAAGGGTCAAATGATACAAAAGGTAATAGCTGTGGGGGATGAGCTGATGGAGGAAGTAAAACAGTGTATTAGTTAGAAGCAGGATAGGCATCTTTGAAGAGAAGGGTTTTCAGGAATCGCCTAAAGATGGATAGATTAGGGGACAGTCAGACAGATTGGGGTAGTGAGTTCCAAAGGATAAGAGAAGCTCTGGAGAAATCCTGGAGGCTAGCATGAAAGGAAGTGACAAGGGAGCTAGAGAGCAGGAGGTCCTGGGAGGACTGAAGAGAGCGGCTTGGTTTGTATTTTGGGACTAGGTTAGTAATGTAACTGGGGGCAGAGTTATGGATGGCCTTATAAATTATTGTTAGTACTTCGAATTTTATTCGTTGGGTGAGTGGAAGCCAGTGGAGGGATTGGCAGTGAGGGGTGGAGGACACTGAATGGAGACCAGTGGACGGATTGACAGAGAGTGGTGGAGGACACTGAATGGAGACCAGTGGAGGGATTGGTAGAGAGGGGTGGAGGACAATGAATGGAGACCAGTGGAGGGATTGGTAGAGAGGGGTGGAGGACACTGAATGGAGACCAGTGGAGGGATTTGTAGAGAGGGGTGGAGGACACTGAATGGAGGTCAGTGGAGGGATTGGCAGAGAGGGGTGGAGGACAATGAATGGAGACCAGTGAAGGGATTGGTAGAGAGGGATGGAGGACACTAAATGGAGACCAGTGGAGGGATTGGCAGAGAGGGGTGGAGGACACTGAATGGAGACCAGTGGAGGGATTGGCAGAGAGGGGTGGAGGACACTGAATGGAGACCAGTGGAGGGATTTGTAGAGAGGGGTGGAGGACACTGAATGGAGGTCAGTGGAGGGATTGGTAGAGAGGGGTGGAGGACACTGAATGGAGGTCAGTGGAGGGATTGGTAGAGAGGGGTGGAGGACACTGAATGGAGGTCAGTGGAGGGATTGGTAGAGAGGGGTGGAGGACACTGAATGGAGGTCAGTGGAGGGATTGGTAGAGAGGGGTGGAGGACACTGAATGGAGGCCAGTGGAGGGATTGGTAGAGAGGGGTGGAGGACACTGAATGGAGATCAGTGGAGGGATTGGTAGAGAGGGGTGGAGGACACTGAATGGAGACCAGTGTAGGGATTGGCAGAGAGGGATGGAGGACACTGAATGGAGGTCAGTGGAGGGATTGGCAGAGAGGGGTGGAGGACACTGAATGGAGACCAGTGGAGGGATTGGTAGAGAGGGGTGGAGGACACTGAATGGAGGCCAGTGGAGGGATTGGTAGAGAGGGGTGGAGGACACTGAATGGAGACCAGTGGAGGGATTGGCAGAGAGGGATGGAGGACACTGAATGGAGGTCAGTGGAGGGATTGGCAGAGAGGGATGGAGGACACTGAATGGAGACCAGTGGAGGGATTGGCAGAGAGGGGTGGAGGACACTGAATGGAGACCAGTGGAGGGATTGGCAGAGAGAGGTGGAGGACACTGAATGGAGGTCAGTGGAGGGATTGGCAGAGAGAGGTGGAGGACACTGAATGGAGACCAGTGGAAGGGATTGGCAGAGAGGAGTGGAGGACACTGATTGGTTGGTAAGGTGGATGAGTCTTGCAGCGGCATTCATTATGGACTGAAGGGGGGAGGATCCAATGAGGAGGGAGTTGCAGTAGTCGAGATGAGAGATAACCAGGGAGTGAATTAGAAGCTTGGTGATGTCATTAGCTACAAAAGGGGCGTATTCTAGAGATGTTGCGGGGGTTGAGGCGGCATGATTTGGACAGGGATTGGATGTGGGCCTGAAAGGACAGTTCAGAGTCTAAGGTTACTCCTAGCACCCTGGCATGTGGGGACAGACTGATAGATGTGCTGATCTTGACAAAGAAGTCAGGGGAAGGGGTACGTGGGGGGAGGAAATATTAAGAGCTTGGTTTTAGATTCAGTTTGAGGAAGTGGTTTGACATCCAGGCTGACATGTCTGTTAGTAAATCAGTGATGCGTGAGGAGACTGACGGGGTGAGCTGAGGGCCAGAGAGATAGATTTGGGTGTCATCAGCATATAAATGGTAGTGGAAGCCATGGGAGGCCATCAGCTGACCCAGGGAGGAGGTGTAGATCGAGAATAGTAGAGGTCCAAGGACAGAACCTTGGGGGGATCCCAACGGTAAGAGGAGTTGGAGTAGAGGAAGTGGAGTTGTAAGTGACATTGAAGGTGCGGTGAGATAGGTAGGATTCGAACCAACGGAGAGCTGCAGCCATGGAGACCAAGCAAATTGAGCTTTTTGAGGAGGAGGGGGTGGTCAACTGTATCAAAGGCAGCAGAAAGGTCCAAGAGTAGGAGTACGGAATAATGACCGTTGGTTTTGGCTGTTAGTAAGTCGTTTGTGAGTTTTAGGAGGGCACTTTCTGTGGAGTGCTGTGGACAAAATCCAGACTGAAGGGGATCAAGAAGGTTATTCCCAATGAGGTGGTCGCTCAGTCGATTGTAGACTAAACGTTCAAGGAGTTTGGAGGCAAAAGGGATTAAAGAGATGGGTCTTAGGTTGTTAAGATTGTTGGGGTCCAGTGAGGCCTTTTTTTGGTATGGGAGTGACTAGCGCATGTTTTTAGAGGGTTGGGGAAGATGCCAGTAGAGAGTGAGAGGTTGAAGATATGAGTTAAGGATTGTAGGATTGAGTCAGATGGTGACCGTAGTATTTGAGAAGGAACAGGGTCCAGGGGGCAGGAGGTTAGGTGGGCATTAGAAAGAAGTTTGGTGACTTCGTCTATAGCAGCTGGGTTAAAAGAAGGAAGTATTGATTGTGCAGGAGGACAAGGAGTGTAAAGTGAGGGAGATATCTGTAGAGTTGAGATCTCGAGACAAATTGTCTCAATCTTATTTTTAAAGTGATTAGCAATCTCCTGGGCAGTGAGTAAGTTAGTGGGTGGGGGTAATGGAGGACGAAGTAGAGTGGTGAAGGTAGAAAAGAGTTGACTGGGACTGCGTGAGATGGTGTTAATGAGAGTGATAAAGTAGGTCTGTGGAGGCAGGAATGGTATTTTTGGAGGGCAGATTTATATTGGCTGAAATCTTGCTGTGACTTAGTCTTGCGCTACGTTTTTTGAGGCTTCTGGTATTGTCTGTCTGCCAGGGTTGTAGCGGTCGGGGCCCAATTCTGTGCATAGTGAGGGGAGGCGAAGGTATCCAGGGTGGATGTCAGTGAACTGTTGTAGACAGAAGTGGCCAAGTTGGGGCAGGACAAGGATGAGATTTTGTCGTAGAGACAATCTGTAGCAGAAAAAAGAAGAGAAGGGGTAAGTTGGTGAAGGTTTCTACGGGTAATAGTTTGGTAGTTGGAAGGCAAGGAGGAGGCAGACAAGGAGAGAGTGAAACCAATAAGGTGGTGATCAGAGAGAGGAAAAGGAATGTTGGAGAGGTTGGAGAGGTTGTGCGGAGTGCATAGGTAGGAGAATATGAGGTCAAGGTAGTTGCCAACAGAGTGAGTAGAAGCGCTTGTCCATTGTTTTAGGTCAAAAGAGGAGGTTAGGCTCAGCAGCTTAGAAGTAGCGGGAGTGTTTAGATTAACAGGGATGTTGAAGTCACCAAGAATGATTGTTGGAATTTCAGAAGAGAGAAAGTAGGGTAGCCAGGCAGAGAAGTCTTCAAGGAAGCTTGATACCGGTCCAGGGGGGGCAGATAGATCACAGCAATTCTCAACGAAATTGGAGAGAATAGACGAATACAAAGAGCTTCAATTGAGGAGAGGGACAGAGAGGGGGCTGGATGAAGAACCTGAAAAGCGATTTTAGGGCATAGGAGGATTCCAACACCACCTCCTTTCCGTCCACTAGGCCTGGGAAAGCGAGTCCACAGGAGGCCACCATAGGAGAGGGCAGCAGGAGAAGGAGGGTCAGGTTCTTGAATCCAGGTCTCAGTAATTGCAGGTCGGTTCAGGGAGTTTGTGATAAACGGGTCATGGACGGCGGTGAGTTTGTTACAAACAGAGCGGACATTCCAAAGGGCACAGGAGAAGGGGGGGGGCTTAAAATACTGATTTAAAATTGTAAACAAAAAGTGTCAGGAAAGGCCGGGAGTCCTTCAGTTGGTTGTATTTAGTAACTCATAAAAGAAGGATACATATCGCGCTCTCTATATTTTTAAGATTTTTAAAAATTAAAAAAATAAATAAAGCCCAAAATTAAAAACGTAACTTAAAAAGTGCACATATGCCGGTGCAACATCAGATTACATGCAAGCGCACTCGAATTGGCTCACGCAAGAGGGCGGCCCGCACACTTCTTGTTTGCAGAATGATCTCATAGGCTCCTCCCAGCGCGTTGTGTCACAGACTCGCATGACTTCCTCAGGGAAACACGTATTGCAATATCTACACACTAAGAATCTCCTTTTTACAAGCAAAAGTTTGCTATACAGTACATAGGAGTTAGTAGTGGGTTGGACCCCCTTTATTAGGTCCTCCTTGCTACTAGCAGGTGGGACCCCCTTTATTAGGTCCCCCTTGCTACTAGCAGGTGGGACCCCCTTTTTTAGGTCCCCCTTGCTAGTAGCGAGTTGGACCCCCTTTATGAGGTCCCCCTTGCTAGTAGCGGGTTGGACCCCCTTTATTAGGTCCACCTTGCTAGTAGTGGGTTGGACCCCGTTTATTAGGTCCCCCTTGCTAGTAGCGGGTTGGACCCCCTTTATTAGGTCCACCTTGCTAGTAGCGGGTTGGACCCCCTTTATTAGGTCCCCCTTGCTAGTAGCGGGTTGGACCCCCTTTATGAGGTCCTCCTTGCTAGTAGTGGGTTGGACCCACTTTATTAGGAGGCACACGGAGGACACGCTGCCGGACCCGCCACCAAGATGGGGTAAGTGCCGATTAGACAGTGGGGGGGGGGGGGGGTCACAGTGGCGGCACTTGATGGGGGTTTTTTTCAGAATTTTTTCAGTTTGCGCCCCCAAAAACTATGAGCACCCCCCTCCGCCACTGAGCCTCAGTTTCCTGTTCTTATCTGACAGGAGTGGCACCCGGTGTGGTCTTCTGCTGCTGTAGCCCATCTGCTTCAAGGTTGGATGTGTTGTGCGTTCAGAGATGGTATTCTGCATACCTTGGTTGGTTATTGGAGTTACTGTTGTCTTTTTATCCTCTGGAACCAGTCTGGCCATTCTCCTCTGACCTCAACAAGGCATTTTCCTCCACACAACTGCCGCTCACTGGATATTTTCTCTTTTTTTCCCACCATTCTCTGTAATCTTGAGAGATGATTGTGGGTGAAAATCCCAGAAATACTCAGACCGGCCCATCTGCCACCAACAACCATGCCACGTTCAAAGTCACCCAGATCCCCTTTCTTCCCCCATTCTGATGCAGCAAGTCGTCTTCACCACGTCTAGAGGCCGCAATGCATTGAGCGGCTGCCCTGTGATTGGCTGATTAGAAATCGGTGTTATCGAGCGACTGAACAGGTGTACCTATTAAAGTGGCCGGGGATCGTGTACTTTTTTCGTTAAGCGATTCTCCGGATCAGCAGATAACACGGCGCACCTTTTAGGCGATTTTTGCGCTTCCTTCTCTCGTTATTATTCAGAAACGTTCGGCAAACATTTCCTTCACTGCTGAAGATTGTAAAACATTTTCTGCACGCCGCTGCCGCCTGCAGCTTTCACAGAGGGAGGGTCCGGGTACCTGCAGGTTTCAGTTGTCTTTGATGTGGGGGAGGGAGGGCGAGGACAGGAAACGTCACAAACTGCCGGCTTCGCTCCGCCGCGCAACACAGAGAAGAAGACAGGAAAGTGACATTGTGCAACGCCTGCGGAGCGCGAGCTTAAAGGGGAACCGCGACCAAGTGCAAGCAAGACGGCGACCTGCCCGGACGGGTCCAGTTCCAGCAACTCCCACACAATGCACCCGCCCGGACAGGTCTGGCTCCAGCAACTCGCACACAATGCACCCGCCCGCATGGGTCCGGCTCCAGCAACTCGCACACAATGCACCCGCCTGCACGGGTCTGGCGCCAACAACTCCCACACAATGCACCCGCCCGCACGGGTCTGGCGCCGACAACTCGCACACAACGCACTCGCCCGGACAGGTCCGGCTCCAGCAACTCGCACACAATGCACCCGCCCGCATGAGTCCGGCTCCAGCAACTCGCACACAATGCACCCGCCCGCACGGGTCTGGCGCCAACAACTCCCACACAATGCACCTGCCCGCACGGGTCTGGCGCCGACAACTCGCACACAACGCACTCGCCCGGACGGGTCCGGCTCCAGCAACTCGCACACAATGCACCCGCCCCGGACAGGTCCAGCGCCGACAACTCGCACACAATGCACCCGCCCGGACGGGTCCGGCTCAAGCAACTCCCATACAATGCACCCGCCCGGATGGGTCTGGTTCCAGCAACTCCCACACAATGCACCCGCCACTCGGACGGGTCCAGCGCCGACAACTCGCACACAATGCACCCGCCCGGACGGGTCCGGCTTCAGCAACTCTCAAACAATGCACCCGCCCGGACGGGTCCGGCTCCAGCAACTCTCACACAATGCACCCGCCCGGACGGGTCCGGCTCCAGCAACTCCCACACAATGCACCCGCCCCGGACGGGTCCGGCGCCGACAACTCACACACAACGCACCCGCCCGGACCGGTCCAGCGCCGACAACTCGCACACAACGCACCCGCCTGGACGGGTCCGGAGCCGACAACTCACACACAACGCACCCGCCCGGACCGGTCCGGCGCCGACAACTCGCACACAACGCACCCACCTGAATGGGTCCGGCGCCGACAACTTGCACACAACGCACCCGCCCGGAGGGGTCCGGCGTTGACAACTCGCACACAAGGCACCCGCCCGCACGGGTCCGGCGCCGACAACTCGCACACAATGCACCCCAACAGATCCGAGGAGGAGGAGGTTGTATTTTAACAAAAAAAAACAAAGTAAAAAGTTTTAGCAAAATTCAGAAAGTGAAAAGCAATTCTTCCAGGTTTGGGGAATGGCGCCGACCTGCTGTACAGGAAGAGCAAGGACCTCAAATTTCCGAAAATCAAACTATTTTGTAACAGAATAATGCAACTTCCCCAAAATGCCACCCGGAGGAACGTTTGTTTCCACGAAGGGAATGTTTACTGGTTTTGCATATTGTTCCTTTATTTGTATTAAGGGAAAAAAAAAAAAATATATATATAGACACACATATTACCAAAAGTATTGGGACGCCTGCCAGAGGGGGACATGCAAGGAAAATAAAAAACAACTGCATTTTTTTTGCTTGTAGATGATTGGATGATAAAATCAGCAGAGCTTCCCCTCAGACAGGGATATAATGGGGGACTCTGATGGGGACACGGATATAATGGGGGACTCTGAGGGGCACATGGATATAACGGGGGACTCTGATGGGGACACGGATATAACGGGGGACTCTGATGGGGACAAGGATATAATGGGGGGACTCTGATGGGGACACGGATATAATGGGGGGACTCTGATGGGGACACGGATATAACGGGGGACTCTGATGGGGACACGGATATAATGGGGGACTCTGATGGGGACATGAATATAATGTGGGACTCTGATGGGGACACGGATATAACGGGGGACTCTGATGGGGACACGGATATAATGGGGGACTCTGATGGGGACATGAATATAATGTGGGACTCTGATGGGGACACGGATATAATGGGAGACTCTGATGGGGACACGGATATAACGGGGGGACTCTGATGGGGACACGGATATAATGGGGGACTCTGATGGGGACACGGATATAATGGGGGACTCTGATGGGGACATGGATATAACAGGGGACTCTGATGGGGACACGGATATAATGGGGGACTCTGATGGGGACACGGATATAATGGGGGACTCTGATGGGGACACGGATATAATGGGGGACTCTGATGGGGACACGGATATAACGGGGGACTCTGATGGGGAAACGGATATAACGGGGGACTCTGATGGGGACACGGATATAATGGGGGACTCTGAGGGGGACATGGATATAACGGGGGACTCTGATGGGGACACTGATATAACGGGGGACTCTGATGGGGACACGGATATAATGGGGGACTCTGTGGGGGACATGGATATAATGGGGGACTCTGATGGGGACATGGATATAACGGGGGACTCTGAGGGGGACATGGATATAATGGGGGACTCTGTGGGGGACATGGATATAATGGGGGACTCTGTGGGGGACATGGATATAACGGGGGACTCTGATGGGGAAACGGATATAACGGGGGACTCTGATGGGGACACGGATATAATGGGGGACTCTGTGGGGGACATGGATATAACGGGGGACTCTGATGGGGAAACGGATATAACGGGGGACTCTGAGGGGGACATGGATATAACGGGGGACTCTGATGGGGACACTGATATAACGGGGGACTCTGATGGGGACACGGATATAATGGGGGACTCTGATGGGGACACGGATATAATGGGGGACTCTGATGGGGACATGGATATAACGGGGGACTCTGAGGGGGACATGGATATAATGGGGGACTCTGTGGGGGACATGGATATAATGGGGGGACTCTGAGGGGGACATGGATATAATGGGGGGACTCTGATGGGGACATGGATATAACGGGGGACTCTGATGGGGACATGGATATAATGGGGGACTCTGATGGGGACATGGATATAACGGGGGACTCTGATGGGGACACGGATATAAGGGAGGACTCACTTACATTGTATCCATTCACTTGTAAAAACTGATTTTTTTTCAGCCCACAAACATTTGTAAAATACACAATGTGGCCCCCGTACAGAAAAATGTGGAGCCCCCCACTTATTTCCACCGAGGTGAATCTCCTCCTCCGGTCTCCGTGTTTTCAGTGATTACAAAGTAACAACTATAGAAAAACACGAGAGGGGAAAATATTGTAGAGGAAGAAGTTGATATAAATAGAATATGGGGGAGGGGGAGGTCGGGGCGCCCCCTCAGTGTAGAATGAGTCAGGGCACCTGGCTGTGGGCGTGTTTGTTTCTTCTGTAAAGATTCATTTCTATTCAGCTTGAGAAAGGAGCGCGCACTAAAGACGTCCCCCAAGTGCGCATGCTCGGAAACGTGTCGCCACTACGTCCGTGACGCCATCATGACACATGCCGTGTGTTCCAGCGCTCCCCTGCGATCCACCAGCTGCCCTCCAAGCCTCGCTTTGGACTTCGAAAGACTCCCGCTGGTCAGGACACCGGCCATACATGGACTCAGAGGATGTGACCCCTGTGGAAGCTGTGATGGAGATCGGTCTAACCGGACCCTACTGTGCCTGATTACCAATACTTAAATGTCGCTTTGTTTATTAAATTACTACAATCTTATCCAATGAGGCGCCTGATTCCTGGGGTTTTTTAATTTTTTTGCTTTCTGCAATGTACCAGCCCTGATGAAGGGGGGAGAACCTGGAGCCCCCGAAACATGTTGGGTTTCAAAGAGGAACTTCACTGTTTTTAAGAACCACAAACTAAAAACACTATTCAATGTTTTTTTATATTCAAAACAAACTCCCCATCCATCTATGTCTCCATCCATCCATCTATGTCTCCATCCATCCATCTATGTCTCCATCCATCCAACTATGTCTCCATCCATCCATCCATCCATGTTTCCATCCATCCATGTCTCCATCCATCCATCTATGTCTCCATCCATCCATCCATATCTCCATCCATCCATCCATGTCTCCATCCATCCAACTATGTCTCCATCCATCCATCCATCCATCCATGTCTCCATCCATCCATCCATATCTCCATCCATCCATCCATCCATATCTCCATCCATCCATCCATCCATGTCTCCATCCATCCATGTCTCCATCCATCCATCTATGTCTCCATCCATCCATCCATCCATGTCTCCATCCATCCATCTATGTCTCCATCCATCCATCCATATCTCCATCCATCCATCCATGTCTCCATCCATCCAACTATGTCTCCATCCATCCATCCATCCATCCATGTCTCCATCCATCCATCCATATCTCCATCCATCCATCCATCCATATCTCCATCCATCCATCCATCCATGTCTCCATCCATCCATGTCTCCATCCATCCATCTATGTCTCCATCCATCCATCCATCCATATCTCCATCCATCCATGTCTCCATCCATCCATGTCTCCATCCATCCATCCATATCTCCATCCATCCATGTCTCCATCCATCCATGTCTCCATCCATCCATCTATGTCCCCATCCATCCAACTATGTCTCCATCCATCCATGTCTCCATCCATCCATCCATGTCTCCATCCATCCATCTATGTCCCCATCCATGTCCCCATCCATCCAACTATGTCTCCATCCATCCATCCATGTCTCCATCCATCCATCCATGTCTCCATCCATCCATCCATCCATGTCTCCATCCATCTATGTCTCCATCCATCCAACTATGTCTCCATCCATCCATGTCTCCATCCATCCATCCATGTCTCCATCCATTCATCCATCCTTCCATGTCCCCATCCATCCATCCATGTCTCCATCCATGTCTCCAGCCATCCATCCATCCATCCATCCTTCCATGTCCCCATCCATCATGTTCCCATCCATCTATCCATGTCTCCATCCATCCATCTATGTCTCCATCCATCCAACTATGTCTCCATCCATCCAACTATGTCTCCATCCATCCATCCATCCATGTCTCCATCCATCCATCCATCCATCCATGTCTTCATCCATCCATCCATGTCTCCATCCATCTATGTCTCCATCCATCCATCCATCCATGTCTCCATCCATCCATCCATCCATCCTTCCATGTCCCCATCCATCCATCCATGTATCCATCCATGTCTCCATCCATCCATCCATCCATCCTTCCATGTCCCCATCCATCATGTTCCCATCCATCTATCCATGTCTCCATCCATCCATCCATCCATCCATCCATGTCCCCATCCATCCATCCATCCATGTCTCCCTCCATCCATCCATGTCTCCATCCATCCATTCATCTATGTCTCCATCCATCCATCCAAGCCTACATCCATCCATCCATCCATCCATCCATCTATCCATGTCTCCATCCATCCATCCATCCATCCATCCATCCATGTGTCCATCCATCCACGTCTCCATTCATCCATGTCTCTATCCATCTATCCATCCATCCATGTCTCCATCCATCCATGTGTCCATCCATCCATCCATCCATCCATCCATCCAACCATCTATGTCTCCATCCATCCATCTACGTCTCCATCCATCCATCTACGTCTCCATCCATCCATCCATCTACATCTCCATCCATCTATCCATCCATCCAGCCATCTATGTCTCCATCCATCCATCCATGTCTCCATCCATCCATGTCTCCATCTATCCATCCATCCATCCGTGTCTCCATGCTTTATTTTTTTGAAAAAACAACCCCCCCCCCCAGCATTTCTAATTTCGGCCACTTGAGTAAGGGCAGATAATTCATGTAGCATTTACTACCTGGAATCCACCTGCTCTTAGCTCAGGCATGCAGGCAAGAGGGTGTGGCTTAGCTGAGAGAGCCCCTCCTCCCCTGAAGACTCCTGGGATGTATGACATCATTATGTCCTAGGCCAGAAACCAGGAAGTAACTGAGGAATTGTAAAAATAAAGTAGAAAGCGAACTGATGCTGCAGCACGAGGATAAGTGATAAGTCTGTGATAAGAAGAATGACGATCAGTTACCTCCTCATCGCACATATGATTGTCCCATTAAACTGCTCCCAGGGGATGAAATACCTTTTGGTTGCCTTTTCAGTCTTTCAGAACCTGAATTAAAGGTTCTCAGGGAATGGATTGAATTTAGAGATGGGCTTCATTAGACCCTCAACGTCTCCTGCAGGGGCAGCCCTGTTCTTTGTTGCAAAGAAAGATTCCACCTTTGCGTCCATGCATTGACTACCGGGACTTGAATAAAATCACCATTAAAAACCGCTATCCACTTCTTTTAATCTCCGAAATGTTGTAAAGACTCCGCTCTGCCAACGTTTTCACAAAACTAGACTAACGGGGGGCATATAACCTCATCCGCATGCGTCAAGGGGGCGAATGGAAAACCGCCTCTAGAACCAGATATGGCCATTTTGAGCCCCTGGTTATGCCTTTTGGCTTCTGCAACGCCCCTGCCTCTATCCAACACTTCATCAATGATGCTTTTCGAGACCTTTATAGGTTGGACTTGATGGACTTTTTTCAACCTCACCTACTATGTAACTATGTAACCTACTGGACCAGTTTTTGATTGCTTATCTGGAGAATCTCGAAAAGCATCATTGATGAAGTGTTGGAAAGAGGCAGGGGCGTTGCAGAAGCCAAAAGGCATAACCAGGGGCTCAAAATGGCCATATCTGGTTCTAAAAGCGGTTTTTCTATTCGCCCCCTTGACGCATGCGTATGAGGTTATATGCCCCCCGTTAGTCTAGTTTTGTGAAAACTATGGCAGAGTGGAGTCTTTACAACATCTCAGAGATTAAAGGAAGTGGATAGCGGTTTTTAATAATGAGTTTATTCAAGTCCCGGTAGTCAATGAATGGACGCAAGGTGAAATCTTTCTTTGCAACAAAGAACAGGGCTGCCCCTGCAGGAGACGTTGAGGGTCTAATGAAGTCCTTCTCTAAATTCAATCCATTCCCTGAGAACCTTTAATTCAGGTTCTGAAAGACTGAAAAGGCAACCAAAAGGTATTTCAGCCCCTGGGAGCAGTTCAATGGGACAATCATATGTGCGATGAGGAGATAACTGATCGGCATTCTTCTTATCACAGACATCCAGGAACTCAACTTTTCTAATTACCTGGAGGAACATCTCAAACATGTTTGCACTGTCTTTGAAAGGCTAAGGAAGAACCAACTTTATATTAAAGAGGAGAAATGTGAGTTTGAACGAACCCAGATGTAGTTCTTGGGATATATTATTTCTCCTAAAGGAGTAAGCATGGATCCTGAGAAGATCAAAGCAGTGGTGGATTGGCCTGCCCCTAGAAATGTTAACGAGATACGATTTGTTGGTTTTGCCAACTTCTACAGAAAATTCATAAGAAACTTCTCTAAAGTGATAGCACCAATTACACAGCTGACAAAGAAAGGGATGCCCTTTGTGTGGTACATACATCCCGATCTTGAAGTTCCTGAAGTTCCTTTTATAGTGGAAGTGAATGCCTCAGACTCTGCTGTGGGAATATCCTTTCTTAGCGAAAAGGAGAAGAGATGCAGCTTCATCCTTGTGCGTATTTCTCTCGCTTAATGTCATCAGCCAAAAGAAATTATGACATCGGGAATAAGGAGTTATTGGCAATTAAGGAAGCCTTTTCTGAATTGAGGCATCTTCTGCAAGGGGCCAAGCATCCAGTAACTGTTCCTACTGATTATAAAAATCTGGAATTCATTTGTTCTGCCAAGAGGATGTCTTCTAGACAAGCACGTTGGTCACTGTTCTTTTCCAGGTTTAATTTTATCATCTCGTATCGACCTGGGTCAAGGAATGGTAAGGCCGATGCATTATCAAGGTAGTTGACTGAACCATGCCAGGAAGGCAACCCTGAACGTACTATCCTGCCTCAAAAGAACTTCATAGGGGCCACGAGTTTCAAGACATTCTTCAGTCTCCTAAAGGAGGGGTATGAAAATGTCCCTCTTCTTAATCATCCGCCTACGGATATTATCCTTGTTTTCAAGAATGGCTTTTAGACTCATGCCCATAGTCTCTATGTACCTAAATCTGCTCGGATTGAAGCCCTCATCTCGTATCGACCTGGGTCAAAGAATGGTAAGGCCGATGCATTATCAAGGTAGTTGACTGAACCATGCCAGGAAGGCAACCCTGAACGTACTATCCTGCCTCAAAAGAACTTCATAGGGGCCACGAGTTTCAAGACATTCTTCAGTCTCCTAAAGGAGGGGTATGAAAATGTCCCTCTTCTTAAACATCTGCCTACGGATAATATCTTTGTTTTCAAGAACGGCTTTTAGACTCAGGCACATAGTCTCTATGTATCTAAATCTGCTCAGATTGAAGACCTCAGGTTGGTTCGTGACTCAAAACTTGCTGGGCATTTTGGGATTTCCAAAACAGAAGAGCTCTTGTCGCGTTCCTTTTGGTGGCTCAGCTATAAGAAAGATGTCAAATACTATGTGGCCTCATGCCTGACCTGTGGATGCAGTAAGACTCCCCGAGCTTCTCCTTTGGGGTTGCTCCAGCCACTCCCTGTTCCATCAAGACCATGGGGCTCAATTTCTATGGACTTTGTGGTAGATTTATCTCCCTCAAAAGAAATGACCACCATCTTGGTCATTGTTGACCGTCTCACGAAGATGGCTCATTTTATACCTGTTAAGGGAGTACCTTCAGCTGAACAAACTGCTGAGTTAATGGTTCGAGAAGTATTTAAACTACATAGAATTCCTGACGATGTGGTGCCTGACAGAGGAGTACAGTTTACTTCAAAATTTTGGAAAAACTTTTGCTCAGCCTTAGGTGTAACAGTTAATCTGTCTTCTGCTTTTCATTCCCAGTCTAATGGTCAGACCGAGAGGACCAATCAGACCTTGGAGCAGTACCTTCGATGTGTTGTCAGTTATCTTCAGGATGACTGGGTGGATTATCTTTCTACAGCAGAGTTGGCATATAACAATTATAAACATAGCTCCACTTCTCAGTCCGTTTTCTTTAAACAACGGGTATCATCCAGTTTTTATTCCTGGTCTCAACTCCAATTCTTTCTGTTAACAACAGATTAACTACTCTGCAGGAGATTCAGGAGAAATTGATCAAAACTTTGAGCGAGGCTCAGGAATGTTACATAAAGGCTGCTGATAGACATTGCAGATCACTTCCTACCTTTCATGTGGGTGACAAAGTTTGGTTATCAACCAAAAATGTGAAGGTCCATGTTCCGTCTGCAAAGCTGGGCCAGAAGTTTGTAGGACCATTCAAGATTTCTGCTCAAATCAATCCGGTTCCCTTTCCCTTAAAATTTCCTGATAGTATGAAAATTCACCCTGTTTTTCACATATCACTATTAAACCATTTAATGAAAATCCCTTTTCTGGAAGAATTCTTTCACCTCCTCCACCTGTTGAGGTATGGGGTGAAGTAGAATTTGTGGTGAAGAAAATTCTTGATTCCAGGATCTTTAGAAACACGCTACAACATCTGGTCCAATGGGAAGGATATGGGCCAGAAGAAAATTCTTGGGAGCCTGAGGAGAATATTCATGCCCCTAGATTAACAAGAAAATTCCACCAGAGGTTTCTTCACAAACCCAGCCCTAAGACGTCTAGAGGACACAAGGACCTGGGCTCAAACCTGGGACCTCTTCTGTGTCCAACATTGACTCTTCCCACTGAGGTATCTGGGATGCTGGACAGCTCCCTGCCTGATCTATTGGACAATCCTGCCTTGTGTCTTGATTGCAGTTGAACCTTGAACTCCTTGCTCCTCCCATGAACTTACCATATAAGCCTTGTCTCAGCACTTCCTCTTTGCCAGGCTATTGTGACTTCTTAGCCAGTGCCTTGCTCTTGTCTTCCCTGCTGCTGTCTCTATTTTGCTACCACTCGTGTTGGACCCTTGGCTTATTCCTTGACTTCTCTACTGCCTGATCCCAATCACCAATGTAAGGGACATTCTTATCACTGATCACCAATGTAAGGAACATTCTTCTCACTGATCACCAATGTAAGGAACATTCTAACCACTGACCACCAATGTAAGGAACATTCTTCTCACTGATCACCAATGTAAGGAACATTCTTCTCACTGATCACCAATGTAAGGAACATTCTTCTCACTGATCATCAATGTAAGAGACATTCTTCTCACTGATCACCAATGTAAGGAACATTCTTCTCACTGATCACCAATGTAAGGAACATTCTTCCCACTGATCACCAATGTAAGGAACATTCTTCTCACTGATCACCAATGTAAGGAACATTCTTCTCACTGACCACCAATGTAAGGGACATTCTTCCCACTGATCACCAATGTAATTATAATAATAAAAAAGTAATTATAATATTAATAATGAACATAATAAAGTAATTTTAAGTACACAGGTCCAGCAAAGGTACTTCTTGCACGAGGCTTGTTCCCTTTATGACAAGAGGTTGAGATAAAGCAAAAAAGATAAAAAAGGAGATGCTCAAAAAAAATAAAATAAAGGTGTCCTGTGGCCACCAGATGTGATAAGAAAACATGTTCTTGCTATGTGTGTCTGATGTGATCTCAGCTACAACCCCCCAAATCAGACTTCTATGTAGTGCCTTGAAAATCCCCTTTTCCGGGTTGTCTTTCTCTTAGTACATATGGCTAGTTGAGATGCCGGCATAGTGAGGGTACATATATTGATGGCAATGGGGGTGCTCAGATGGTACAGATGGGGGAAAGGGGGGGGGTGAGAAATGCGAAATGTTGGTACTCACATGGTAGAGGGGTACGGTGTTGCTGTCCGCCATCGAGAAGGTCATGGCGTCCTGCTGGGCCGGGTCCAGCCGCCCGCTGGAGGTTAACATGGAAGGGCTGATGGGGTAACTGGGACTGCCCGGGTTCTTGCTTTTTTTCCTGGACCTCCGGCCCGTGTCTTTCTTGTTGTCTTTCTGGGTTAGCGGCTCCTCTTGGATCACCAGGATCTTATCATCGCTCAGATAGCGCAGGAGCGAATTCTCAGAGTCAGTGGAAGGAAAAGGGAGAGAGAGAAGAGAAGATAAAGTACGATGTGTGGCCATATAATCCTCTGCACACCGACTGCACCGCGCCACCAGAAACAAGAACATTGACACTTACGTCACCTTCCCCTCTACCCACAGACAGCAAAGAGACTGAGAACTAAGTGACTGAGAGCAAAGTGACTGAGAGCAAAGTGACTGAGAGCAAAGTGACTGAGAGCAAAGTGACTGAGAACTAAGTGACTGAGAACTAAGTGACTGAGAGCAAAGTGACTGAGAACAAAGTGACTGAGAGCAAAGTGACTGAGAGCAAAGTGACTGAGAGCAAAGAGACTGAGAACTAACTGACTGAGAGCAAAGTGACTGAGAACTCATATACCCAGTTTAGATGTATGGCCATCTACTTTATAACTCTGTAACACAAGTGATGTAATGTATGCAAAGTAACAAAAGAAACCTACAATAGTAACAATCATTTGATATATATTATATATATATATATATATATATATATAATTAATCAATTGACTAGCCGCATGCTAACAGTGGGTGGAAAATGATGATTTTCTCCCCTTCAGATTGTGTAAGTTTTGCCCCCTTACATAGAAATGAAGGGTCTATAATTTTTATCATAGGTGTATTTTATATGATAGAGACAGAATATCAACCACAAATCCAGAAAAAACACACAATACAAATGTTATAAATGGAGTTGCAGTTCAGTGAGTAAAATAAGTATTTGATCCCCAAGCAAAACATGACTTAGTAGTTGGTGGAGGAACCCTTGTTGGCGATCACAGAGGTCAGACGTTTCTTGTAGTTGGTGACCAGGTTTGCACACATCTCAGGAGGGATTTTGGTCCACTCTTCTTTACAGATCTTCTCTAAATCCTTGGCTGATTTCTTGGCTGTCTCTTGGCAACTAGAAGTTTCAGCTCCTCCATACATTTTCTATAGGATTAAGGTCTGGAGACTGGATAGGCCACTCCATGATCTCAATGTGCTTCTTCTTGAGCCACTCCTTTGTTGCCTTGGTGGTATGTTTTGGGTCATTGTCCTACTGGAAGACCCATCCATGACCCATCTTCAGTGTTCTGGTTGAGGGAAGAAGGTTCTCCTCCAAGATCTTACAATACATGGCCCCGTCCATTGGTCCCTCAATGTGGCAAAGTCGGCCTGTACCTATAGCAGAGAAACAGCCCCAAAGCATCATGTTTCCACCTCCGTGTGTGACTGTAGGGATGATGTGTGACTGTAGGGATGGTGTGTGACTGTAGGGATGGTGTGACTGTAGGGATGATGTGTGACTGTAGGGATGATGTGTGACTGTAGGGATGGTGTGACTGTAGGGATGGCGTGTGACTGTAGGGATGGAGTGTGACTGTAGGGATGATGTGTGACTGTAGGGATGGTGTTCTTTGGGTCATAGTCAGCATTTTTCTTCCTCCAAACACGGCGAGTCAAGTTAATGCCAAAGAGCTAAATTTTGGTCTCATCTGACCACAGAACTTTCTCCCCCAATCCTTCTCTGAATCATTTAGATGTTCATTGGCCAACTTCAGATGGACCTGTACATGTGTCTTCCTGAGGGGGGGGGGGACCTTATGGGTGCTGTAGGATTGCTTGCTTGCTTGGATGGTTTGTTTGGTGACTGTGGTCCCAACTGCCTTGAGATCCTTCACAAGCTCCTCCCGTGTAGTTCTGGGCGGATCCCTCACTTTTCTCATGACCATCCTCACCCCATGAGGAGAAACCTTCCATGGAGCTCCAGACCGAGGGCGATTGATGGTTACTTTGTATTTCTTCCGTTTGGGAAAAATCGCTCCAACAGTTGTCTCCTCCTCACCAAGCTTCTTGCTGATGGTCTTGTAGCCCATTCCAGCCTTGTGCAGGTCTACAATCTTCTCCCTGACGTCCTCTGACAGATCTTTGGTCTTCCCCATGATGGTGAGGATTGGATGGAAGAAAGAGATTCTGTGGACAGGAGTCTTTTATACACATAACGAGATGTCGTTAGGAGAACCTTCTTACATTGACAGGACTAATCTGTGTACCACATGAGGACCTACTGTAGTGTCTGCGTATACTCCATATATACCCCCCATATATACTATATACACTCTCTATATACTCCATATATACCCCCATATATACTATATACACTCTCTATATACTCCATATATACTATATACACTCTCTATATACTCCATATATACCCCCCATATATACTATATACACTCTCTATATACCCCATATATACTATATACACTCTCTATATACTCCATATATACCACATGAACACCTACTGGAGCCAGTCTGTGTATACTCCATATATACCCCCCACATATACTATATACACTCTCTATATACTCCATATATACTATATACACTCTCTATATACTCCATATATACCCCCCATATATACTATATACACTCTCTATATACTCCATATATATACCACATGAGCACCTACTGAAGTCTGTGGGGGGGGGGCAGAATTATTGTTCTTTGGGGATAAAATACTTATTTTACTCCCTGAACTGCAACTCCATTTATAGCATTTGTATGATGTGATTTTTTCTGGATTTTTGGTTGATATTCTGTCTCTATCATATAAAATACACCTATGATTAAAATTATAGATCCTTCATTTCTTTGTAAGTGGGCAAAACTTACACAATCTGCAGGGGAGACGATCATTATTTTCTCCCATATAATCAGCTGACATGAAAATCAAGAAAACTAGAATAGTTACAATATATATATATATGTGTATATACTGTATATAACTAATAACCAACCTCATATACTGCCGCGACTGGTCATGCAACTTGAGAGTTCAAAGTCACACCCCATTAACTGCAATGGAATCGTTCTAATTGGTGCGACTCGAGGTTCCTGCACTAGTTTTGGGGCGACTTCATTGACTTCTCTTAATGAAGTCCCAAGCAAGCCGCAATAAAGTCACATGGCGGTGTGAACACAGGCTTAGTAGGGAATTTGTCAATTTTTTTTTTTTCGGCCCGCGTCACCAAATCCCGCCTCTCTTATAAAAGTAAATCACAGAAAATATAGACGTAGGGCCGTCTTTAACACAGAGCAAAAGGGGCAGCTGCCCCCCCCGGGCCCAGTCATTGTTGCGGGGCCCAAAGCAGCTGCCCCTTGAGCCCACAAATAGTTGATAAGTGCATTCGGGAGGGGGCCCAAGACAATGTTTGCCCAGGGTCCAATCAATATGATGGCCCTGTACAGGCGTTACCAGGAATTACATAAAATAAATGTTTGAATCTGCAGAATTCACTAAGATGATCCTCGGTGATCCTGCGACTGTCAGGGCCGGGCTCAGCCCTTCCCTCTCTGAGTTGGCCGCTCAGCTGTCGGCTAATTGCCAGCTCCCATCTCTCTCCACAGTGACTCCCCTGTTGATGATATCCTGCTCGTCAGTCCTGCCTACTCGAGCTGTCCAGTCCAGAGGAGCTCTGCCTTCGCCTTGGTCAACATCACAGAGACTATCTCCTGCGTTCCTGTTTAAAGACTGGCTTTGCTGACATCCCTTCTGGCTCCAGATCCTGCTTGATGTTCCACTACATTGGCCCCTGACTTCTGGCTTGGCTGACTATCCGTTCCGGTTATTGGACTTTGGCTATGTTTTGACTACGTTTGCTCTTTTTACTTTTATTATTAAAAAAGTTTGATTTAACTGTACTTCTGTCTCGGTCTGATTTCATGGTTTCTGAAAGCGATGAAGGTCCTGTATCAGGCACTTCCTGTATGGGGTGACAACGCTCTATCCCTGTCTCCCAGCTGTGCTTCTGCGTTGTCACCCGGTCACACGGGCTTTCCATGGAAACTACAAGTGGGCATTGCGCCACTGTTGTCACCATTATGACACCCACCACACACCGTGAGAAATGCCGAGCAGCCATCGCTGGGGGTTTGCATGTAATCAGGAAGTGGCTGTAAAGAGGCTGCAGGTGGATCAGCAGCACTGAGATGGAACAAAGGATGAAAAAAAAAGGGGGGGGAGGGACTAGGATTTTATTACCAGAAAGGACAATTGTTGATGAGACGCAGCGCACCGAGCAAACTATGGGTTCTGTTCGGGGTTTGGTGACCAGAGCTGAGCTCTGTGGGTCGGCCTGGTACCAGAAGCAATGTGATCTCTATAGAATGTTCCGCTGGGTGCCAGGAGGGCACATTCCATAGACACGGCTGTCTCCAGACCTCCCACACAGAGCAAGAAACAAAGAATGTCCAGAGAGAGGAAGGAAGGAAGAATTTTGCAATAAATGTTACAAAAGTAACAGCACCCCCCCCCCCCCATCCCCCGCCTTTTATATAAACTGTGAGATTCAGACAATAAGGATACAGAATGCCCATTGGGACCCCCTTCTGGGGCACCACAAGTCTCAGCCTGTCCTTCTGGGTGCAGGACGGGGGGGGGGGGGGGGTGGTTCAGCACCCAGAAGGACAGGCTGAGACTTGTGGTGCCCCAGAAGGGGGTCCCAATGGGCATTCTGTATCCTTATTGTCTGAATCTCACAGTTTATATAAAAGGTTTGGCACATAATACCCCTATGTCTACTGAAGTACTATACATCCCAGCATGCCATAGGTGGATCATGCTCTGTGCTGTAGATGCAGCTTGTAGAAATGATATAGACTAAGAGAGCAACTGAAACAGGAAAGGGGGGAGGGGAGGGGAGGAAGTGGCAGGTGTCACATTAAGCAATAAAATGTCTGACGGCGTTCTCGCCATCACCAGAACCGTAAAAAATACAGCAATACAATCATAACGGGACCCAAAGATAAGATAGAAAACTGGAGAGCCAGTAACAGCCATCCCCCGCCAGCACAAGGGAGGGGGGGCGTCCAGCAAACACTGCAACTGTACTGAAGGCAAAGAGGCCACTAAAATTAAAGCTGAACTCCGGACACAAAGCTGTTTATTGGAATATATTCCTCAATAGCCACAAAGGCTAGAAATCCATTTTGTGTGCATCACATGCCTTTGCAAAACCCAGATATGACCGTGAAGAAGTGGCAGTGACATCAACACTGGGCTCTACATAGCCCTGTGCGGACAGCAGAGTTATGGGAGGGGCCCAGCAGGCTCCACCCACTACAGAAAACTACAGGAGGGGGCGGAGTCAAGACCAGCCCCCCTGCACAAGAAAAGAGAGGAAGAGCAGAGCTGTGGGAGGAGCTTAGAATGCTCCACCCACTACAAAAAATTACAGGAGGGGCGGAGACAAGACCAGCCCCCCTGCACAAGGCAAGAGAGGGAGAAAAGAGCTGTGGGAGGAGCTCAGAATGCTCCACCCACTACAGAAAACTACAGGGGAGGCGGAGACAAGACCAGTCCCCCTGCACAAGGAGAGAGAGAGAGCAGGGCTGTGGGAGGAGCTTAGAATGCTCCACCCACTACAGAAAACTACAGGGGGCCGGAGACAAGACCACCCCCCCTGCACAAGGAGAGAGAGCAGAGCTGTGGGAGGATGCTCCACCCACAACAAAAACATACAGGAGGGGCTGAGACAAGACCAGCCCCCCTACACAAGGAAAGAGAGATCAGAGCTGTGGGAGGAGCTTAGAATGCTCCACCCACTACAGAAAACTACAGGAGGGGCGGAGACAAGACCAGCCCCTCTGCACAAGGAAAGAGAGGGAGAGAAGAGCTGTGGGAGGAGCTTAGAATGCTCCACCCACTACAGAAAACTACAGGAGGGGGCGGGGACAAGACCAGCCCCTCTGCACAAGGAAAGAGAGGGAGAGCAAAGCTGTGGGAGGAGCTTAAAATGCTCCACCCACTACAGAAAAATACAATACAAAGTAGCCTGTCCTGAAAAGTTTAGAGACCCCTGACCTAGAGGAGTACATGGAAGGACCTGTACAGAGGAAAAGGAAACGTTCAGCTCACAGCAACATCCTGAAACTCACAGGAGGAGGAAGAGAGGGGAATTCTCTTCAACGGGGACACAGACCGCAAAAATGATTTCCTCATCACTACGAATGAAAATCTTCCTCAATTCCACCCTCATGAACCATTATCAAATTATAGAAACGTATGAAGAGTGGCCCCTACACTGGTGGTCAGTGAGAAGAATGTCCTCTGACATTGATGGTCAGTATAAGTGATGGTCCCTACACTGGTGGTCAGTGGGAGGAATGTCCTCTGACATTGGTAGTCAGTATGAAGAATGGCCTCTACACTGGTGGTCAGTGGGAAGAATGTCCTCTGACATTGGTAGTCAGTATGAAGAATGGCCCCTACACTGGTGGTCAGTAAGAAGAATGTCCTCTGACATTGATGGTCAGTATGAAGAATGGCCTCTACACTGGTGGTCAGTGGGAAGAATGTCCTCTGACATTGGTAGTCAGTATGAAGAATGGCCCCTACACTGGTGGTCAGTAAGAAGAATGTCCTCTGACATTGATGGTCAGTATGAAGAATGGCCTCTACACTGGTGGTCAGTGGGAGGAATGTCCTCTGACATTGGTAGTCAGTATGAAGAATGGCCTCTACACTGGTGGTCAGTGGGAAGAATGTCCTCTGACATTGGTAGTCAGTATGAAGAATGGCCCCTACACTGGTGGTCAGTGAGAAGAATGTCCTCTGACATTGATGGTCAGTATAAGGAATGGTCCCTACACTGGTGGTCAGTGGGAGGAATGTCCTCTGACATTGGTAGTCAGTATGAAGAATGGCCTCTACACTGGTGGTCAGTGGGAAGAATGTCCTCTGACATTGGTAGTCAGTATGAAGAATGGCCCCTACACTGGTGGTCAGTAAGAAGAATGTCCTCTGACATTGATGGTCAGTATGAAGAATGGCCTCTACACTGGTGGTCAGTGGGAAGAATGTCCTCTGACATTGGTAGTCAGTATGAAGAATGGCCCCTACACTGGTGGTCAGTGAGAAGAATGTCCTCTGACATTGATGGTCAGTATGAAGAATGGCCCCTACACTGGTGGTCAGTGAGAAGAATGTCCTCTGACATTGGAAGTCAGTATGAAGAATGGCCCCTACACTGGTGGTCAGTGAGAAGAATGTCCTCTGACATTGGTAGTCAGTATGAAGAATGGCCCCTACACTGGTGGTCAGTGAGAAGAATGTCCTCTGACATTGGTAGTCAGTATGAAGAATGGCCCCTACACTGGTGGTCAGTGAGAAGAATGTCCTCTGACATTGATGGTCAGTATAAGGAATGGTCCCTACACTGGTGGTCAGTGAGAAGAATGTCCTCTGACATTGATGGGCAGTACGAAGAATGGCCCCTACACTGGTGGTCAGTGAGAAGAATGTCCTCTGACATTGGTAGTCAGTATGAAGAATGGCCTCTACACTGGTGGTCAATGGGAAGAATGTCCTCTGACATTGGTAGTCAGTATGAAGAATGGCCCCTACACTGGTGGTCAGTGAGAAGAATGTCCTCTGACATTGATGGTCAGTATAAGGAATGGTCCCTACACTGGTGGTCAGTGAGAAGAATGTCCTCTGACATTGATGGGCAGTACGAAGAATGGCCCCTACACTCGTGGTCAGTGAGAAGAATGTCCTCTGACATTGGTAGTCAGTATGAAGAATGGCCTCTACACTGGTGGTCAGTGAGAAGAATGTCCTCTGACATTGATGGTCAGTATCAAGAATGGCCCCTACACTGGTGGTCAGTGAGAAGAATGTCCTCTGACATTGATGGTCAGTATGAAGAATGGCCCCTACACTGGTGGTCAGTGAGAAGAATGTCCTCTGACATTGGTAGTCAGTATGAAGAATGGCCTCTACACTGGTGGTCAGTGAGAAGAATGTCCTCTGACATTGATGGTCAGTATCAAGAATGGCCCCTACACTGGTGGTCAGTGAGAAGAATGTCCTCTGACATTGGTAGTCAGTATGAAGAATGGCCCCTACACTGGTGGTCAGTGAGAAGAATGTCCTCTGACATTGGTAGTCAGTATGAAGAATGGCCTCTACACTGGTGGTCAGTGAGAAGAATGTCCTCTGACATTGGTAGTCAGTATGAAGAATGGCCCCTACACTGGTGGTCAGTGAGAAGAATGTCCTCTGACATTGGTAGTCAGTATGAAGAATGGCCCCTACACTGGTGGTCAGTGAGAAGAATGTCCTCTATCATTGGTAGTCAGTATGAAGAATGGCCCCTACACTGGTGGTCAGTGAGAAGAATGTCCTCTGACATTGGTAATCAGTATGAAGAATGGCCCCTACACTGGTGGTCAGTGAGAAGAATGTCCTCTGACATTGGTAGTCAGTATGAAGAATGGCCCCTACACTGGTGGTCAGTGAGAAGAATGTCCTCTGACATTGGTAGTCAGTATGAAGAATGGCCCCTACACTGGTGGTCAGTGAGAAGAATGTCCTCTGACATTGGTAGTCAGTATGAAGAATGGCCCCTACACTGGTGGTCAGTGGGAAGAATGTCCTCTGACATTGGTAGTCAGTATGAAGAATGGCCCCTACACTGGTGGTCAGTGAGAAGAATGTCCTCTGACATCGGTAGTCAGTATGAAGAATGGCCTCTACACTGGTGGTCAGTGAGAAGAATGTCCTCTGACATTGGTAGTCAGTATGAAGAATGGCCCCTACACTGGTGGTCAGTGAGAAGAATGTCCTCTGACATTGGAAGTCAGTATGAAGAATGGCCCCTACACTGGTGGTCAGTGAGAAGAATGTCCTCTGACATTGGTAGTCAGTATGAAGAATGGCCCCTACACTGGTGGTCAGTGAGAAGAATGTCCTCTGACATTGGTAGTCAGTATGAAGAATGGCCCCTACACTGGTGGTCAGTGAGAAGAATGTCCTCTGACATTGATGGTCAGTATAAGGAATGGTCCCTACACTGGTGGTCAGTGAGAAGAATGTCCTCTGACATTGATGGGCAGTACGAAGAATGGCCCCTACACTGGTGGTCAGTGAGAAGAATGTCCTCTGACATTGGTAGTCAGTATGAAGAATGGCCTCTACACTGGTGGTCAATGGGAAGAATGTCCTCTGACATTGGTAGTCAGTATGAAGAATGGCCCCTACACTGGTGGTCAGTGAGAAGAATGTCCTCTGACATTGATGGTCAGTATAAGGAATGGTCCCTACACTGGTGGTCAGTGAGAAGAATGTCCTCTGACATTGATGGGCAGTACGAAGAATGGCCCCTACACTCGTGGTCAGTGAGAAGAATGTCCTCTGACATTGGTAGTCAGTATGAAGAATGGCCTCTACACTGGTGGTCAGTGAGAAGAATGTCCTCTGACATTGATGGTCAGTATCAAGAATGGCCCCTACACTGGTGGTCAGTGAGAAGAATGTCCTCTGACATTGATGGTCAGTATGAAGAATGGCCTCTACACTGGTGGTCAGTGGGAAGAATGTCCTCTGACATTGGTAGTCAGTATGAAGAATGGCCCCTACACTGGTGGTCAGTAAGAAGAATGTCCTCTGACATTGATGGTCAGTATGAAGAATGGCCTCTACACTGGTGGTCAGTGGGAGGAATGTCCTCTGACATTGGTAGTCAGTATGAAGAATGGCCTCTACACTGGTGGTCAGTGGGAAGAATGTCCTCTGACATTGGTAGTCAGTATGAAGAATGGCCCCTACACTGGTGGTCAGTGAGAAGAATGTCCTCTGACATTGATGGTCAGTATAAGGAATGGTCCCTACACTGGTGGTCAGTGGGAGGAATGTCCTCTGACATTGGTAGTCAGTATGAAGAATGGCCTCTACACTGGTGGTCAGTGGGAAGAATGTCCTCTGACATTGGTAGTCAGTATGAAGAATGGCCCCTACACTGGTGGTCAGTAAGAAGAATGTCCTCTGACATTGATGGTCAGTATGAAGAATGGCCTCTACACTGGTGGTCAGTGGGAAGAATGTCCTCTGACATTGGTAGTCAGTATGAAGAATGGCCCCTACACTGGTGGTCAGTGAGAAGAATGTCCTCTGACATTGATGGTCAGTATGAAGAATGGCCCCTACACTGGTGGTCAGTGAGAAGAATGTCCTCTGACATTGGAAGTCAGTATGAAGAATGGCCCCTACACTGGTGGTCAGTGAGAAGAATGTCCTCTGACATTGGTAGTCAGTATGAAGAATGGCCCCTACACTGGTGGTCAGTGAGAAGAATGTCCTCTGACATTGGTAGTCAGTATGAAGAATGGCCCCTACACTGGTGGTCAGTGAGAAGAATGTCCTCTGACATTGATGGTCAGTATAAGGAATGGTCCCTACACTGGTGGTCAGTGAGAAGAATGTCCTCTGACATTGATGGGCAGTACGAAGAATGGCCCCTACACTGGTGGTCAGTGAGAAGAATGTCCTCTGACATTGGTAGTCAGTATGAAGAATGGCCTCTACACTGGTGGTCAATGGGAAGAATGTCCTCTGACATTGGTAGTCAGTATGAAGAATGGCCCCTACACTGGTGGTCAGTGAGAAGAATGTCCTCTGACATTGATGGTCAGTATAAGGAATGGTCCCTACACTGGTGGTCAGTGAGAAGAATGTCCTCTGACATTGATGGGCAGTACGAAGAATGGCCCCTACACTCGTGGTCAGTGAGAAGAATGTCCTCTGACATTGGTAGTCAGTATGAAGAATGGCCTCTACACTGGTGGTCAGTGAGAAGAATGTCCTCTGACATTGATGGTCAGTATCAAGAATGGCCCCTACACTGGTGGTCAGTGAGAAGAATGTCCTCTGACATTGATGGTCAGTATGAAGAATGGCCCCTACACTGGTGGTCAGTGAGAAGAATGTCCTCTGACATTGGTAGTCAGTATGAAGAATGGCCTCTACACTGGTGGTCAGTGAGAAGAATGTCCTCTGACATTGATGGTCAGTATCAAGAATGGCCCCTACACTGGTGGTCAGTGAGAAGAATGTCCTCTGACATTGGTAGTCAGTATGAAGAATGGCCTCTACACTGGTGGTCAGTGAGAAGAATGTCCTCTGACATTGATGGTCAGTATCAAGAATGGCCCCTACACTGGTGGTCAGTGAGAAGAATGTCCTCTGACATTGGTAGTCAGTATGAAGAATGGCCCCTACACTGGTGGTCAGTGAGAAGAATGTCCTCTGACATTGGTAGTCAGTATGAAGAATGGCCTCTACACTGGTGGTCAGTGAGAAGAATGTCCTCTGACATTGGTAGTCAGTATGAAGAATGGCCCCTACACTGGTGGTCAGTGAGAAGAATGTCCTCTATCATTGGTAGTCAGTATGAAGAATGGCCCCTACACTGGTGGTCAGTGAGAAGAATGTCCTCTGACATTGGTAATCAGTATGAAGAATGGCCCCTACACTGGTGGTCAGTGAGAAGAATGTCCTCTGACATTGGTAGTCAGTATGAAGAATGGCCCCTACACTGGTGGTCAGTGAGAAGAATGTCCTCTGACATTGGTAGTCAGTATGAAGAATGGCCCCTACACTGGTGGTCAGTGAGAAGAATGTCCTCTGACATTGGTAGTCAGTATGAAGAATGGCCCCTACACTGGTGGTCAGTGGGAAGAATGTCCTCTGACATTGGTAGTCAGTATGAAGAATGGCCCCTACACTGGTGGTCAGTGAGAAGAATGTCCTCTGACATCGGTAGTCAGTATGAAGAATGGCCTCTACACTGGTGGTCAGTGAGAAGATTGTCCTCTGACATTGGTAGTCAGTATGAAGAATGGCCCCTACACTGGTGGTCAGTGGGAAGAATGTCCTCTGACATTGGTAGTCAGTATGAAGAATGGCCCCTACACTGGTGGTCAGTGGGAAGAATGTCCTCTGACATTGGTAGTCAGTATGAAGAATGGTCCCTACACTGGTGGTCAGTGGGAAGAATGTCCTCTGACATTGGTAGTCAGTATGAAGAATGGCCCCTACACTGGTGGTCAGTGGGAAGAATGTCCTCTGACATTGGTAGTCAGTATGAAGAATGGCCCCTACACTGGTGGTCAGTGGGAAGAATGTCCTCTGACATTGGTAGTCAGTATGAAGAATGGCCCCTACACTGGTGGTCAGTGAGAAGAATGTCCTCTGACATTGATGGTCAGTATGAAGAATGGCCCCTACACTGGTGGTCAGTGAGAAGAATGTCCTCTGACATTGGTAGTCAGTATGAAGAATGGCCCCTACACTGGTGGTCAGTGAGAAGAATGTCCTCTGACATTGGTAGTCAGTATGAAGAATGGCCCCTACACTGGTGGTCAGTGAGAAGAATGTCCTCTGACATTGATGGTCAGTATGAAGAATGGCCTCTACACTGGTGGTCAGTGAGAAGAATGTCCTCTGACATTGGTAGTCAGTATGAAGAATGGCCCCTACACTGGTGGTCTGTGAGAAGAATGTCCTCTGACATTGATGGTCAGTATGAAGAATGGCCCTACACTGGTGGTCAGAGGGAAGAATGTCCTCTGACATTGGTAGTCAGTATGAAGAATGGCCCTACACTGGTGGTCAGTGAGAAGAATGTCCTCTGACATTGATGGTCAGTATGAAGAATGTCCCTACACTGGTGGTCACTGAGAAGAATGTCCTCTGACATTGGTAGTCAGTATGAAGAATGGCCCCTACACTGGTGGTCAGTGAGAAGAATGTCCTCTGACATTGATGGTCAGTATGAAGAATGGCCCCTACACTGGTGGTCAGTGAGAAGAATGTCCTCTGACATTGATGGTCAGTATGAAGAATGGCCCCTACACTGGTGGTCAGTGAGAAGAATGTCCTCTGACATTGGTAGTCAATATGAAGAATGGCCCTTACACTGGTGGTCAGTGGGAAGAATGTCCTCTGACATTGGTAGTCAGTATGAAGAATGGCCCCTACACTGGTGGTCAGAGGGAAGAATGTCCTCTGACATTGGTAGTCAGTATGAAGAATGGCCCCTACACTGGTGGTCAGTGAGAAGAATGTCCTCTGACATTGGTAGTCAGTATGAAGAATGGCCCAGTAGAGGAGTGGTCAGAATGCTACTCTTACAGACAACCAAAAAAGATCACGCCTCTGGTTCTGCTAAATGGCATTGGCTCCAATCTTTTCCGGCGCCATCAAATGGGGAATCGATCCACCACAGCTCAAGGAACCCTTAGACACCTCTGAAGGCAACGCAGGCTTCTAGGACTCTGGTTGAGAATGGCTACCATAGAGCACACCTCCCAACGTTTTGAGATGGCAATGAGGGACACCTATCCCCAAAAGCATGCAGGCATAGGACACACCCCCCTGCCACACCCTCTTAAAGGAGAATTGGAAAAAAACAATATTGGTTAAACCCACAAGTGCTTTTTTTTTACCACTACTATTCCTTTATACTGGCTTTTGGAATTTACAAATGCAGCAATATAGATGAAAGGTTTAGTGCTGTAAAACACTTTTTGATAGATAAAAAGTGCATTTTATATACATTTTATATACATCTATATCGATCAGACCAAAATGAGGGACAAATGAGGAGGAATGAGGGACATTGCTCCAAATCAGGGGCAGCCCCCCGAAATCAGGGACAGGTTGGAGCTATGCCATAGAGTGTGAGCTCAGAGGGGTAGTCAGATGGACAATGTCCTGGTTCTGGGTCAGTGACTGCTCTCGGTACAATCTCCTCCACTGAATCTGACGTGAGGACGTATTTATTTGGCGGAGTCCTCAGACAACCTCCATCTCACATTATGCTGAGAAAAGAATCTATACGAGTGACTGAGCTGCTAATAGTACAAGTGTGACTCCTAATGGTGTACCACGTCCCACGTCGCAGAGCTCCATAATGGAGCCTCGGAATTAAAGGAACACTACATCTACAGCTCACAATACGGCAGACGTTGTCTATCTTCTCTCTGCAGTCTTGTTTTTGTGACAATTACCAGAAAGAACGCGATGAGCTTAAAGATGTGACTGAAAATAGGCTTTCTGCCGTCTCTCATGATGTCTACCACCTAAAAAACTCCTGACAGCCAGAGGTCATGTGATCTTTCAAAGTGATCGAGACTGGAGGCCGCAGTTTATTGAACAATATCCTGCATTACACTGTGTGATGGGGGATGGGGCTGAATATTTACCATTGTAGTTACTCAGGGGTTCTGAGTTCATTCATGAGCTATGATAGGCCTGGGCTTCCCACGCACTTTTTTAGGTTGTGTTCTGGCTTGAAATGAACTAAATCGTATACCTTCATAAGTGCTTCTGCAATTTCTCATTTATAATCTGCTTTGTTTGTCTCCAGTGTCCTGTTCTGCTGGCAAACCTATGTGACCCCCCCCCCCTCCCTCAAAATGATGAGTTCTGGTGTCTCCAGTGAAGAATACCATAAATATTACATGTAATTTACATCATACAAAGACATTGTGTTCTTCCAACCTTGTGGTAACAGTTTGGTGAAGATCCTTTTCTGTCCCAGCATAAATGTTCCCTGTGTACAAACCCAGCTCCATAAAGACATGGTGGAACAGTTTGGACCAGGTCCATAAAGACATGGTTTGATCAGCTTGAGCAAGCTCCATAAAGACATGGGTTGACCAGTTTGAACCAGCTTCATAATGACATGGTTTGACTAGTTTGGACCAGCTCCATAAAGACATGGTTTGACCAGTTTGGACCAGATTCATAATGACATGGTTTGACTAGTTTGGACCAGCTCCATAAAGACATGGTTTGACCAGTTTGGACCAGCTCCATAGAGAAATGGATTGAACATTTTGGACTAGCTCCATAAAGACATTTCTTGACCAGTTTAAGCCAGCTTCATAAAGATATGGATTGACCAGTTTGTGCCAGCTCCATAAAGACATGGGTTGACCAGTTTGGACCAGCACCATAAAGACATAGGCTGACCAGTTTGGACCAGCACCATAAACATATGGGCGGACCATTTTGGACCAGCTCAATAAAGACATGGGTTGACCAGTTTAGACCAGCTCTATAAAGACCTGGGTTGACCAGTCTGAGCCAGCTCCATAAAGACATGGGTTGACCAGTCTGAGCCAGCTCCATAAAGACATGGGTTGACCAGTCTGAGCCAGCTCCATAAAGACATGGGTTAACCATTTTAGCCAGCTCCATAAAGACATGGGTTGACCAGTTTGGTGTGGGGGAACTCAAATGTCCTGCACAGAGCCCTGACCTCAACCCTACTGAACACCTGTCTTCACAGATGGGCACAAATTCCGACACGTGCTCCATAATCTTGGGGAAAGTCTTCTGAGAAGATTGGAGGATGTTATAACCACAAAGGGGGCAACTCTATATTAACAGCCATACGGGGAGGGGGCAACTCCATATTAATGGCCATGGGGGGGGACATGGTTTTGGAATTGGATGTCTATCAAACTCATGTGAGGGTGATGGTCAGGTGCCCACAAAATGGTGGTCATAAAGTGTATGTGGAATATGTGTAACTGAGGCGTTTGATCCAACACATCAGCGAATCATAATCGAAAAAGATCAAACCAAATATAGGGGACAATGGTTCCGGTGAGGCTGTTCTTAAAGACACATGGGGTGCCTCTTAAATGGGGGACCTGAAGTTGGGAAAACAAAATCCAAAAAGGGTGCCAGAACAATGAACTGAGCGTCCAAAAACTTTTAATACTGGTGTTCGTTCAGAAAATATTAAGCATCCAATAAGTTTTGGGGACTCAATTATACCCCCCCCCCCCATAACATAAATGTTTGTATATGTATATACATAAGATGTATATGTTTTGTAGCCCCGAGCAAGAAGGGGACCTTTGATGTCCCGAAACGGGTATCTTGCTGAACGAACACCAATATTAAAAGTGTTTGTGCCCTCAGTTCATTGGTCTGGTGCCCTTTTTGTATTTTGGTTTCCCAACTTCAGGTCCCCCATCTAGGAGGCATCCTTTGTGTGTTGAACAGCAGCCTCACTGGAACCATTGTGCCTCATAAGTTATTTGATCTTCTCCAATCTTCTCCAATCATGATCCATTGATGAGTGGAATCCAGTACCTCAGTTACACGTATTCCATATTCCACACTATATAGTAATTTTTTGGTGGGCACCTGACCTTCACACCCATATGAGCCTGATGGACATCCCATTCCAAAATCATGCCCATTAGTATGGAGCTCCCCTTTTGTGGCTCCTCCACCCTTTGGGGGTCTGGGGCTCTTTTTGGACTTTGTATATATAGTGAATGTGTAGCAAGTAGTAACGATAGGAGGGTGGAAGGGAAGGTAAAAGGGAAAAACACTCAGATGTTATAAGAAAGGACTTTTTCTCTGCTCTCCTCTATCGTGAGCTGTGCCATCAATCAGCTCAATATTGGGGAGAAGATGACACAAAGGCATAGTTTATGAGGTTGTCAGGTCCTGTGTTCTCTAATTGGCGTTTTACCCTTTAAAAGCCAAAGAAGTTAAGATGCCCATTGCTTCTATCTCGTTATTTTTAATGATCACTTCTTCTATAAACTAATCATTATTATTAGCAATTGAGTATGAAGAAGAGGAACGCAAAGACCACGGGACGTACACAGAACCCACGTTCGGCTCACCTCGGCTCCCTCTCTTGTACATGTTGGGCTCTTTGGGGTCTCCTATCCAGCTGTAGTCGGTGGGCATGGACACGGGCCTCAGATCACCTATATGGAGAGGAGGAAAACCCATCCTGTCATATGCTGTGATACCAACAATTCTCCTTCAATGTACAAAGCATAGAAAGCTCCATTTCTGTGAGATTATTATCGAGGCTTATCCAGATCCAACATCTGACAAAAATCATATTTTGGGGAAATTATTCATTTACCTTGACATATATATTCTAATATAAAAAGAAATAATAATAATAAAATATAAATAATATATATAAATTCAAAATAAACATTTCAAAGTCTGAACCACCAGCCGATAATCATCACATGGAACATAAAGCAGTTATTACATTGTATAGATATTATTATTTGAAGTCCAAAAACAGTTTTCTCTGTTTTGGCTGGAGCAGAGAAGGATAAGAACCTCTGTGGTTCCTATTATCCTGGTCTCCGTTAAAGAGATTTGCCTTCACTTCCTGTCTAGATGACAACATTTTACAAGACAGGAAATGAGGACAAATCTGCAAAATGTGGATGCTTGAGCATAAATTCTCTGCTCCAAGCCACTTATGCCCATTGCCACTTCAAACCTGGGTGCCAGGGGTTGTACGATCCATCTCTGCTCACAGCCCAAGTGTAGGCACCGCTCACTGGAGGGATCACTGGTGCCCATATTTATTTGGAAGGATATCCGCAAGCTTGACATTGACAGCTATCATCTAGGACCATTTAGGTTTCAGTTTGAAAGGATAAAAACCACAAGAAACCACTGATTCAGCATTTCACGGCCAGAGGTCACTTGACTGACTGATGGTCACAAGACTGAATGCCTAGGCATCACAGAGCAGTGATATTTCCAGCAAAGGAAACATGTGTGAATGACCACAACATACAGGGATATACAATGTAATACTGACACATAATCACACACATAGGTTGGACTTGATGGACTTGTGTCTTTTTTCAACCTCACCTACTATGTAACTATGTAACTATGTTTTGTCTGTAATTTGAAGAGAGAAGGGTCAGGAGTGGTCTTCTTTTGGCTTGCTTTAAATATGGACACTTCAAGCCCCCCCTTCCACACACATCACACTGGATGTATCGGAATAATGCAGCCATTCTCAACCAGGGTACCTCTACATCAGGGGTCAGATAAAAGCAAAGAAAGGGGCACCATCTAGCCCTGGGGCTGCAGTTTGCAGACCACTGCTCTAGAGGTTCCTCCTCTTCTCAACCCTCCACAAATCGGTTCTTTGAGCTGTGGATGATTAACCTCCCATCTGATGGTGCCTCCATAGCTCCAGGTCTAACATCACTTGGCAGAACCTGTGGAATGGGGGGGGGGGGAGGAACATTCTTTTCACTGATCACCAATGTAAGGAACATTCTTCTCACTGATCACCAATGTAAGGAACATTCTTCTCACTGATCACCAATGTAAGGAACATTCTTCTCACTGATCACCAATGTAAGGAGCATTCTTCCCACTGATCACCAATGTAAGGAGCATTCTTCTCACTGATCACCAATGTAAGGAACATTCTTCTCACTGATCACCAATGTAAGGAACATTTTTCTCACTGATCACCAATGTAAGGAACATTCTTCTCACTGATCACCAATGTAAGGAACATTCTTCTCACTGATCACCAATGTAAGGAACATTCTTCTCACTGATCACCAATGTAAGGAGCATTCTTCTCACTGATCACCAATGTAAGGAACATTCTTCTCACTGATCACCAATGTAAGGAACATTCTTCTCACTGATCACCAATGTAAGGAACATTCTTCTCACTGATCACCAATGTAAGGAACATTCTTCTCACTGATCACCAATGTAAGGAACATTCTTCTCACTGATCACCAATGTAAGGAACATTCTTCTCACTGATCACCAATGTAAGGAACATTCTTCTCACTGATCACCAATGTAAGGAACATTCTTCCCACTGATCACCAATGTAAGGAACATTCTTCTCACTGATCACCAATGTAAGGAACATTCTTTTCACTGATCACCAATGTAAGGGACATTCTTCTCACTGATCACCAATGTAAGGAACATTCTTCCCACTGATCACCAATGTAAGGAGCATTCTTCTCACTGATCACCAATGTAAGGGACATTCTTCCCACTGATCACCAATGTAAGGAACATTCTTCCCACTGATCACCAATGTAAGGAACATTCTTCCCACTGATCACCAATGTAAGGAACATTCTTCTCACTGATCACCAATGTAAGGAACATTCTTCTCACTGATCACCAATGTAAGGAACATTCTTCCCACTGACCACCAATGTAAGGAACATTCTTCTCACTGATCACCAATGTAAGGAACATTCTTCCCACTGATCACCAATGTAAGGAGCATTCTTCTCACTGATCACCAATGTAAGGGACATTCTTCTCACTGACCACCAATGTAAGGAACATTCTTCTCACTGATCACCAATGTAAGGAACATTCTTCCCACTGATCACCAATGTAAGGAACATTCTTCTCACTGATCACCAATGTAAGGAACATTCTTCTCACTGATCACCAATGTAAGGAACATTCTTCCCACTGATCACCAATGTAAGGAACATTCTTCTCACTGATCACCAATGTAAGGAACATTCTTCCCACTGATCACCAATGTAAGGAACATTCTTCTCACTGATCACCAATGTAAGGAACATTCTTCTCACTGATCACCAATGTAAGGAACATTCTTCTCACTGATCACCAATGTAAGGAACATTCTTCTCACTGATCACCAATGTAAGGAACATTCTTCTCACTGATCACCAATGTAAGGAACATTCTTCTCACTCACCACTTTATTTTAGCAGTGATATCTACGAGACCTGAGAATCAATTTTTAGGTTCCTCTGGGGTATTAAGGTTGGTATAATCTATTGGTATGAATTGTATCAGCTCAGGGTCTGTATATCTTCCAGCTGCTCCACTCCGTATCAATGTGACCTGCAGGTTAGAGGCCCATTGACTGACACGGCTCCCTCCCGATGGGTCTCTCCCAGCCCAGAGAAGAGCGGAGCTCAGACAGAACTCAGCTGTAAAGGCCTTCACCCCCCTCCCCCCACCCAGATGCATTTCTGCTTTTCTGAAAGTATTTTCTGGATTGTGTCGGGTAGAAAATGAATTTGCTGCACATCATAAATGAATGATTTTGGTGTTCGGTGAGTTAATCTGACATGATTCTGCCAGATCTCATCTTCACAGTTCTGCCCCAAAGAACTCAGAAAGCCTGAAATATTTATAGCACTTCCCATTCGCTGTTTTTCCATTGGACGTATTTAGGGAAATGCGGCTGTGTTAGCGGGTTTACACCACACCTGCCGTGTCAGTTTCTGGACTCGCTGACCTCGTCAGGGTGAGTTTAATGGGATACAATTTGGGGGAAATTACTTTTTTATATCCTTTAGGGATACAATCTGCTCCACGCTCCTAGGTGGTATCCAGAGTGCAGCATCGTGTCATATCCGGGGGCAACAGAAATAAATGCCTCCACTAAATATGATACAGTGTAGCTGTAGCCTACACTATTGTTTTATAGTTTTGCTACATTTGTAAATTGGGACGATTTCTCTTCATTTCCTGTCGAGGGGGGCACAATTAGAAGTAAGAGGACATTTTGTTCAAAGAGCGGGGAGACACCCTAGTCAGCTGTCACCGGAACAAGTATCCTTATTGGAAGATTTCCCTTCTTTTCCTGTTTGGCTTTAACGTCACTTTCTGTTTTCCGGTGACAATGGCCACCTGGATAAATAGCGAGTAAAACAATGAGCTCTTGAATCCTCGGGGGAAGGGCTGATTGTGACCACTTGGATGATTTTGTTCACACCCCATGTAACTACCAAACATAATTTCACTATTAACATCACTGATATCACGTGGCACTCATGTAGTGTCTGTTCATCACCTGAGATGGAGCCACACTTCATGTCATGTATGAGCGAAGGACTGCAATACAAAGCAACAAAGGATGTTGTAAAAGGAAGTAATGTTTATGGGTGGAGGAGAAATGGCAGGTCTTTAGGTGGAGGATGAAAGGTGGGTCTACAGAGGATAAAAGAGGGGGATCTATGGCCAGCAGATGAAAGATGGGTCTGTGAATGGTGGAGAAAAGGCAGATCTATGGGTGGAGAATGGAAGATAAGTCTATGGATGGTGAAAAAAAGGCAGATCTATGGGTTGAGGGTGGAAGGTGGGTCTATGGATGGTGGAGAAAAGGCAGATCTATGGGTGGAGGATGGAAGGTAAGTCAATGGATGGTGGAAATGGGAATGTTTCAACTTGACTATTGGTTGAACTGGATGCACCTGGTGTCTTTTGTTTTTGGAGGAGTACTGGAGGTCCCAGGAATTTTGAAAGACCGGCCGGTATCCTGTGAGTACTCTAGCTTCTAGGAATCCTAAAAGATCTAGCAGGGTTTCTGTGACTACTTGGGGTCCCAGAAATCCTGGAAGCCCCGGCAGGGATCCTGTGAGTACTGGAGGTTCTAGGAATCCTATAAGAACCAGACAGGAACCTGTCGGTACTGGTGCTCCTAGGAATCCTGAAAGACCTATCAGGGATTCTGTGAGTACTTGAGGTCCCAGAAATCCTGGAAGCCCCGGTAGGGATCCTGTGTGTACTGGACGTTCTAGAAATCCTAAAAGACCCGGACAGAATCCTGACGGTACTGGTGCTCCTAGGAATCCTAGAAGACCTAGCAGAGACTATGTGACTACTTGAGGTCCTAGAAATCCTGGAAGCCCCGGCAGGGATCCTGTGAGTACTAGAGCTCCTAGGAATCCTAAAAGACCCAGACAGGATCCTGTCAGTACTGGAGCTTCTAGGAATCCTAAACGATGCAAGCAGGATCCTGTCAGTACTGGAGCTTCTAGGAATCCTGGAAGACCCAGACAGGATCCTGTCAGTACTGGAGTTCCTAGGAATCCTAAAAGATGCAAGCAGGATCCTGTCAGTACTGGAGCTCCTAGGAATCCTGGAAGACCCAGGAGGGATTCTGTGAGTATTGAAGGTTCTAGGAATTCTGGAAGCCCTGGCAGGGATCCTGTATACTGGAGATCCTAGAATCCTGAAACACCCAGGCGGGATCCTGTCAGTACCCGAGCTCCTAGGAATCCTGAAAGAGCCGGCAGGTATCCTGTGACTGCTGGAGGTCCTAGAAATCCTGGAAGACCCGGCAGAGATCCCGTGAGTACAGGAGCTCCTAGAAATCCTAAAAGACCTGGATGGGATCCTGTCAGTACCGGATCTCCAAGGAAACCTGAAAGAGCCGGCAGGGATCTTGTGAATACTGGAGGTCCTGACCTTTAAGTAAGTGTGAAAGAGGACCTTGTGGACAGAGAGTGTGATGTGGCGAGTAGGGATGAGCTGAACACCCCCCGGTTCGGTTCGCACCAGAACCTGCAAACGGACCGAAAATTTGCACGAACAGAACCCCATTGAAGTCTATGGGAACTTTAAAATCAAAAGTGCTCATTTTAAAGGCTAATTTGCATGGTATTGTCCTAAAAAGGGTTTGGGGCCCCGGGTCCTGCCCCAGGGGACATGTATCAATGCAAAAAAAACTTTTAAAAATGTCTGTTTTTTTGGGAGCAGTGATTTTAATGATGCTTAAAGTGGAAAAAAAAAGTGAAATATTCCTTAAAATATTGTACCTGGGGGGTGTCTATAGTATGCCTGTAAAGTGAGTGTGTTTCCCGTGTTTAGAACAGTCCCTGCACCAAATGTCATTTTTAAAGTAATAAAAGTCATTTAAAACTGCTTGCGGCTTTAATGTAATGTCGGGTCCTGGCAATATGGATGAAAATCAGTGAGACAAACGGCATGGGTACCCCCCAGTCCATTACCAGGGTCTTGTATGGATATTAAGGGGAACCCCGCACCCAAATTAAAATAAGGAAAGGTGTGGGGCCACCAGGCCCTATATACTCTGAACAGCAGTATACAGGCGGTGCAAACAAGACAGGGACTGTAGGTTTGTTGTTAAGTAGAATCTCTTTGTAATTTTGAACTGGTACATTTTTAACATGTTTAGCTCCAGCCAAAAAATCTTTTTTAAGCTTTTTGTAGGTTTGTTGTTAAGTAGAATCTGTTTGTAATTTTGAACGGGTACATTTTTAACGTGTTTAGCTCCAGCCAAGAAATCTTTTTTAAGCTTTTTGGAAAACATAGGGAAGGGTTATCACCCCTGTGACATTTGTTTTGCTGTCTGTGCTCCTCTGCAGAAGATTTCACCTCACTTTCTGTCCCAATGACAAATGTTTTTAGAAAATTTGGGGTTTTTAGTGAAACAAGGATTGGTGATAAAGCATCAGTGGAAAGGAGAAACATTTTTCCCATATTAACTCTTACAGGAGAGAATTTCCCTTCCTAAGGGTAGATTTCATCTCACTTCCTGTTGTCTCCTTCCGTTTGCAAGTAGGAGTCGTTTGTAAGTTGGATGTTTGAAAGTAGGGGCCTGCCCTATATACTCTGCAGAAATTGGGGCCTTAGGTGTTGTTGTGGCCACAACACTGTAAGCCCTCACAGGGCCCTGCTGTGAAATATTGGATCAAGAATTGTAATTACATGCCCCTGTTGAAGAGGGGCAGAAAAATTTAGCCTTAGGCACTGGTGCCACAACACTGCAACCCCTCACAGACACTGTAGTTGAGTGCAGCAACGAACCCTCCTTGCAAAATATTGCAACAAAAATTGTAATAATAATTTTTATGAAGGTCAGTCGATCGACCGAGTCAGTGGACAGACGCACCCTGTGATCGGTTACCAAACCTCCAGCAGCACTGAATGTGCGTTCCGAAAGAACGCTGGATGCAGGACAGGCCAGTAGCTCAATTGCATACTGTGCAAGCTCTGGCCAGTGATCCATCCTCAAGACCCAGTAACCCAGAGGATTTTTGATGGGAAAGGTGTCCAAGTCTGATCTTGCCCCTAGGTATTCCTGCACCATGTAAAACAGACGCTGGCGATGGTTGCTGGAACTGATCATACCTTGGGGCTGCGGATTAAAAAATTGTCTGAACGCATCGGTCAGACGGCCACGTTCTCCACCGCTCCTTCTTTGACTAACCGAAGCCTCAGCAACACGTTGTCCAGGAACAGGAGCTTATAACCTCCCAGTCTCTGGGAATGCGTTGCACAGACCTTTCTGCAAGGCCTCCCGAAGATGTTTCATCCTCTGCTCCCTCTGCGACGGCAAGATAAGGTCCGCAACCTTACCCTTGTAACGTGGACCAAGAAGGGTTGCCAGCCAGTATTGAACCCTCCCCTTGATACCACGAATACGAGGATCCTTCTGCAGGCTTTGCAGGATCAGGGAGGCCGTAGGCAGCATAGGTTTGCTGAGGCATTCGGTCCGGAGTCCTCTGGGTCACTAAGGACGACATGATCCGCAGCCACCTTCTCCCAGCCACGTACAAGTCCATGGGTTTCTTGGGACTGTAAATGATCCCTTAAAGACTGCTGCTGATGCTGAGTGCCAGGCTACACCTCCATGCTGACACAATCCTCCTCTTCCTCCTCCTCGTCCTCTTCCTGTGTGATCAGCGGGCACACAGGAACACTGTCTGGATAAAGAGGGCCTTGAGAGCTAAGGAAGTCCTCCTCTTCCTTCCTCTGTTCTGCCTCAAGTGCCCTGTCCATTATCCCACGCAGCGTGTGCTCCAACAGGTGGACAAGGGGGACAGTATCACTGATGCATGCACTGTCACTGCTCACCATCCTCGTGGCCTCCTCAAATGGTGACAGGACAGTGCATGCATCCCTGATCATGGCCCACTGGTGTGGGGAAAAAAAAACAAGCTTCCCTGACCCTGTCCTGGTGCCATAGTCGCACAGGTACTCACTGATGGCCCTCTGCTGCATGTGCAGCTGCTGCAGCATGGCCAACGCTGAGTTCCACCTGGTGGGCATGTCACAGATTAGGCGGTTCTTGGGCAGGTTAAATTCCTTTTGGAGGTCAGCCAGCCGAGCACTGGCATTATATGACCTGCGGAAATGCACACAGACTTTCCTGGCCTGTCTCAGGACATCCTGTTAGCCCGGGGACCTGCTCAAGAACCGCTGCACCACCAAGTTAAGGATGTGAGCCAAACAGGGCACATGGGTCAGTTGTCCCTGTCAGAGGGAGGAGAGGAGATTGGTGTCATTGTCGCAAACCACCTTTCCTGGCTTAAGCTGGTGTGGCGTCAACCACCTCTGAACCTGCCCCTGCAGAGCTGACAGAACCTCTACCCCAGTGTGGCTCCTTTCCCCCAAGCACACCAGCTCAAGCACCGCATGGCATCTTTTGGCCTGCATACTTGTGTAACCCCTTGAACGCCTACGGAGCACCGCTGGTTCCGAAGTAAAATCAGCACAGGAAGAGGCCATGGAGGAAGAAGAAGAGGAGGGGGTGGAGGAGAAAGGTGTGTCAGAATCACCACTAGTAGTATTTTGGAGGGGTGGTGACAGAACAACCTCCAACACTACTGCACCCTGTCCTGCATCCTTCCCAGCTTCCAGAAGAGTCACCCAATGCGCCGTGAAACTTAGGTAACATCCCTGTCCATGCCTGCTGGACCATGAGTCAGCGGTAATATGCACCTTACCGCTGACCGCCCTGTCCAGCGAGGCCAAGACATTGCCTTCCACATGCCGGTAGAGAGCCGGAATCGCCTTCCGTGAGAAAAAGTGGCGTTTGGGAACCTGTCACTGAGGAACCGCACATTCCACAAACTCACGGAAGGGGGCAGAGTCTACCAACTGAAAAGGTAGCAGTTGAAGTGCTAGCAATTTAGCCAAGCTAGCATTCAACCGCTGGGCATGTGGATGGCTGGGAGCGAACTTCTTTCGGCGGTGCAGCAGCTGGGGCAGGGAAATTTGCCTGGTACAATCTGACGTCGGTGTACCGATAGCAGATTGCCTGCAAGTACTTGGCTGTGACACACCTAATTCTACACCTTCATTCCTCTCAGTGCAGGTCTCAGATAGGACTGAAGGTATAGTGGGGTTGGAGATCTCAGCTGATGAGGAGCAAGGAGAGGTCCTCTTTGTTCTTTGGTGTGGGTCTTTTAGGTACGCTTGCAAACAAACTGCATGGCAGGTCAACATATGTCTGGTCAAGCATGTGGTACCCAAGCGGGAGATGTTTTGGCCACAAGAGATATACGCTTGAGACATATGTTGCAAATAGCAGCGGTGCAATCTAATGCACTCGTCTCAAAAAAGGCCCACACCAAAGAACTCTTGGAATAACACGCAGAGACTGCAGCGCCCTGCACATGCGGAGCGCTGCGGTGTGATGCTGTCGGTGTGCTGCCCTTAAGCTGGCCCCTGGAGGGCATCCTGCCTTGTTGGTGATGTGCCTCCTCCTCCTCCTCTCTCCTATCAGGCACCCACATGGAGTCATTGACCTCATCATCCCCTGCCTCCTCATCACTGGAGCAAAGCTGGCAGTATGCTGCAGCTGGGGGAACATGACTGCCAGATTGCTGTCCTTCTTGGGCACCCCCTCTCTCTGGGCTCACGTTACTGCCTTCCTCTAGCTGGGTACCATCATCAGAGCCTTCAAAACGCTGGGCATCCTCCTGGAGCATGTACCCAACACTGTGGTCAAACAGTTCGGGGGACTCCTCAGGAGGACATGGTGGGGCTAGGGAAGGAGTGACTGATGCCATTGAGCTGAGGGAAAAGGCCACGTTGGCAGCTGCTTTGCCAGACAACGTACCCTGAGCCTGGGTGAGAGAGGATGAGGACAGCTTGGTCATCCACTCTACCAAGTCTTCCGCATGTTGCGGCTCAACACAGCCAGCTGCGGAAAAAAAGGACAAGCGTGTCCCACGGCCACGCGCTGATGAGGATGCACCATCTCCACGACCAGCACTGTTGCCTCTAGACACAGAGCCTGCTTGCCCTCTTTTATTGGCTTGTGACTGTCTGCCCTTCTTGTTGGCCTTCCAGACATACTAATTGCTTGCATTGAGATGTAGCTGCACAAAGCTGGGATGTATATATATATATATGTATATGTATATATATATATATATATATATATATATATATACTGATACTGCAGCTAGCAAAATCAACTGCCTGCCTGTAGTATTATTAGTATGAGAACACCAGCAATTGTCTTCAGGTAGCTTTAGGTGCACACTGTGCAGAGGACGCACTACACTAACTTGTAAATACTGCAGCTGCCTGCGGTACTGTACTAATAGGATCAGAAGAACACCACTAATTTTCTTCAGGTAGCTTTAGGTGCAGAGGACGCACTACACTAACTGTAAATACTGTAGCTAATAGGACTAATAGGATCAGAAGAACACCAGCAGTTTTCTTCAGGTAGCTGTAAATACACCTGCCTGCCTGTCAGTAGTAGGAAGAGAATAACAGGAACGGATCTAGCTAAACTGAATACAGTTTGTATATATATATATATATATATATATATATATATATATATATATATATATATATACACAACACCTAGGATGTATATATATATACATAATACACTGTAAGTGCAGCTAACTGACTCGCCTGCCTACTCTATCTAACTTAAATCAAATGACACTGTCTCTCTCTCTCTCTCTCTCTCAACGCCGGAACACACTACACAGGGATGCTGTGTAGGTGGCCTTATATAGTGTGGGGCGTGTACTAAACCCCCTGAGCCATAATTGGCCAAAGCCACCCTGGCTTTGGCCAATTACGGCTCTCTGTATAGACGGCGCTGTGATTGGCCAAGCATGCGGGTCATAGTGCATGCTCGGACAATCATCAGCCAGCAGTGAATTATGGGCCGTGAAGCGCCACTTGAATTTGGCGCAAATGGCCCATATCGTTCGGAATTCGGCGAACGACCGAACAGGCAATGTTCGAGTCGAACATGCGTTCGATTCGAACACAAAGCTCATCCCTAGTGGCAGGGCATTAAAGCTCCTTGAACAGATAGAAAGGGTTTCAAGGGCTGGGATGGTGGTCATAATTGGAGGTTTTAACTACCCTGAAATTGACTGAGGTAAAAACAACACTAGAACAGTAACAGGGTAGAAATTTATAAGCCTATTACATGATAATGTTATGGTGCAGTTTATAGAAGCCCCAACTGGAAATGATGCTCTGCTGGACCTGCTAATCTCAAACCATGTGGAGCTTATTGTAAACAACAAGTACATACTGGAAAGATAAAAAACACTTTAAGACAGCAAATTTTCCAAGGCTGGGGGCTGCTTTCTAGGACTAAGACCGGGAGGGAATATTATCATCAAAGAACGCAGAACTGAAAGGGGAATGTTTCAAATTGACTATTGTTTGAAATGGATGCACTTGTTGTCTGGTGTCTTTTGTTATTGGAGGAGTACTGGAGGATATAGGAATTCTGAAAGATCCGGCTGGTATCCTGTGAGCACTGGAGCTCCTAAGAATCCTGAAAGACCCAGATGGGATCTTGTCAGTACTGGAGCTCCTAGGAATCCAAGAAGACCCAGGAGAGATTCTGTGAGTATTGGAGGTTCTAGGAATCCTAGAAGACCCAGGAGAGATTCTGTGAGTATTGGAGGTTCTAGGAATCCTAGAAGACCCAGGAGAGATTCTGTGAGTATTGGAGGTTCTAGGAATCCTAGAAGACCCAGGAGAGATTCTGTGAGTATTGGAGGTTCTAGGAATCTTAGAAGACCCAGGAGAGATTCTGTGAGTATTGGAGGTTCTAGGAATCCTGGAAGCCCCGGCAGGGATCCTGTCAGTACCAGGGATCCTAGGAATCCTGAAGGAGTTGGCAGGTACCCTGCGACTGCTGGAGGTCCTAGAAATTCTGGAAGACCTCGCAGAGATCCTGTGAGTACTGGAGCTCCTAGGAATCCTGAAAGAGTTGGTAGGGATCTTGTGAATACTGGAGGTCTTGATCCCTAAGTAAGTGTGAAAGAGGACCTTGAAATGGAAAGGTCATTTTTTAAATAACATTCAATTACAATATAACTTGTGTAGCATTTTTTTTGTTTCAATTTGCTATATTTGGGATCATTTATAATCCAAACTTTCTGAATTTATTTATATTTATAAATTGGCCCCAAAAAGACAAAATCAACACAAGAGGAAGGAAAGATAATTAATTCTAAGGAACAAAATAAAGAATTCGGAGCAGCGGTGTCAGGGGGAAGACATGGGATAAAGTGAGGGATGGATATAGAGGAAGTCAGGCAAACCTTGTTATCGGGGCACATGGCCTCATACACGCGAGTGCTGGAAATAGATCTAATAGACCCCCCAAGGTATCTATAAAGAGTGCCTGTCCAATGCTATCATATGGGGGTTTGTTACTTCCCTTGTGACAGCAATAAAGTTAAAAACGTATTATTGCCACCCTAGGAAAGGAGGTGAATTACTGGCCGGATCACCAGATAAAAAATAATGGGACAAAAAAGCCTGAAATAGGAAAACGAATGCAGACACCACATCTGAATACTGCTAAGCTGCAATATTTTACATTTTTATTCCTGGACTTAGATGTACTTTAAATTAATTTATGAAGCCCCTTTCTGCTCACTCACCTCTGGACCCGATAGGCTCTCTCTGCTCGGGCGTATCAGGACCGTCATCGACAGACATCACCAAACACCCAGTCCATTAGGGGAGCACGGACGCCGCCCCCCCCCCATCCATGCATCTGGCCCCCTGATCTACATGTGTGATTAGAGCCTGAGGCTCTAATAGGCTTCACCCCGAGCCCACCCAGTTCTGTGACAATAGCGAATGAATATACACTATTGTAACACTGGTTCTCCTCCCAGCCAATCAGGAAGCAGGTCGTGAGACCAGTCACCAGATTGGCCGAAAAGAAGATCTGATCGGAATGGCCGCCAGGAAGAGGAGGGAGGAGACGCAGGGGAAGCAGCCAGAGAGAAACCGAAGCTGCCCGCGAGATGGGGTAAGTGCGGAGCCCTGACCTACTGACTGACCGACCTGGGGGAAGGGGGGCACGCCCGTGAGCCTCATGACCCGGCTGGCCAAACGACCAGGGTGGGTGGTGGGTGCCGCCCATGACCCAACCCACGCTGGGTGGTGGCGGTTGGATCGTTTGCCGCCGCCTCCCCCCCCCCCAAAAAAAAACACCAGCCGCCACTGCAAAAACCCCTCCACAGAGCCACGTGTACAAGGCCACACTGCACCATGTATACACAGCAATACTGACACTTCATGCAGCATTGTGACCTTAGTGGGACATATTATTCACAGTCAGAAAGATTGGGGGTGGCGGGTGGGTGTTGGGAAGATCAGGGTGGTGGCTTGGTGTTAGGAAGGGCGGGGTGGTGGGATGGTGTTACTAAGATCGGGGTGTTGGGTTGGTTTGTTGGGAAAGGCGTGGTGGTGGGATGGTGTTAGGAAAGGCTGGGTGGTGGGTTGGTGTTAGGAAAGGCGTTGTGGTGGGTTGGTGTTAGGAAGGGCGTGGTGGTGGGTTGGAGTTAGGCAGGGCGGGGTGGTGGGTGGGTTGTTAGGAAGGGTGGGGTGGTGGGATGGTGTTACTAAGATCGGGGTGTTGGGTTGGTTTGCTGGGAAGGGCGTGGTGATGGGTTGGTGTTAGGAAGAGCAGGGTGGTGGGTTGGTATTAGGAAAGGCGTGGTGGTGGATTGGTGTTACGAAGGACAGGCTGGTGGGTTGGTGTTAGGAAGGGCAGGTGGTGGGTGGGTGTTAGGAAAAACAGGGGGTGGGTGGGTGTTAGGAAGATCGGGGTTGTGGGTTGATGTTAGGAAGGGCAGGGTGGTGGGTTGGAGTTAGGAAGGGCGGGGTGGTGGGTGGGTTGTTAGGAAGATTGGGGTGGTGGGTTGGTTTGTTGGGAAAGGGCTTGGTTGTGGGTTGGTGTTAAGAAGGGCCGGGTGGTGGGTTGGTGTTAAGAAGGGCGGGGTGGTGGGTTGGTGTTAGGAAAGGCGTGGTGGTGGGTTGGTGTTAGGAAGGATGGGGTGGTGGGTTGGTGTTAGGAAAGGCATGGTGGTGGGTTGGTGTTAGGAAAGGCGGGGTGGTGGGCTGGTGTTAAGAAGGGTGGGGTGGTGGGTTGGTGTTAGGAAGGGCGGGGTGGTGGGTTGGTGTTAGGAAGATATGGGTGGTGGGTTGGTGTTAGGAAAGGCAGGGTGGTGAGTTGGTGTTAGGAAGGGCGGGGTGGTGGGTTGGTGTTAGGAAGGACAGGGTGGTGGGTGGGTTGTTAGGAAGATAGGGGTGGTGGGTTGGTGTTAGGAAGGGAAGGGTGGTGGGTTGGTGTTAGGAAGGACGGGGTGGTGGGTGGGTTGTTAGGAAAGGCGGGGTGGTGGATGGGTGTTAGGAAGGGTGTGGTGGTGGGTAGGTGTTAGGAAGGGCGGGGTGGTGGGTTAGTGTTAGGAACGGCAGGGTGGTGGGTTGTTAGGACGATAGGGGTGGTGGGTTGGTGTTAGGAAAGGTGGGGTGGTGGATGGGTGTTATGAAGGGCGGGATGGTGGATGGGTGTTAAGGCGGGGTGATGGGTCAGTGTTAGGAAGGGCGTTGTGGTGGGTGGGTGTTAGGAAAGGCGTGGTGGTGGGTTGATGTCAGGAAGATCAGGGTGGTGGGTTGGTGTTAGGAGGGGCATTGTGGTGGGTGGGTGTTAGGAAAGGCGTGGTGATGGGTTGGTGTTAGGAAGATCAGGGTGGTGGGTTGATGTTAGGAAAGGCGTGGTGGTGGGTTGGTGTTAGGAAAGGCAGGGTGGTGGGTTGATGTTGGGAAGATCGGGTGGTGGGTTGGTGTTAGGAAGATTGGGGTGGTGGGTTGGTGTTAGGAAGGGTGGGGTGGTGGGTTGGTGTTAGGAAGGGCGGGGTGGTGGGTTGGTGTTAGGAAGGGTGGGTTGGTGGGTTGGTAACAGCAAGATTGGGGTTTTGGGTTGGTGTTAGGAAGGGCAGGGTGGTGGATGGGTTGTTAGGAAGGGCGAGGTGGTGGGATGGTGTTAGGAAAGGCAAGGTGGTGGGTGGGTGTTAGAAAAGGCATGGTGGTAGGTTGGTGTTAGGAAGGGCGGGGTGGTGGGTGTTAGAAAAGGCATAGTGGTGGGCTGGCGTTGGGAAGGGGGGGTGGTGGGCTGGCGTTGTGAAGGGTGGGGTGGTTGGTGTTAGGAAGGTCGGGATGGTGGATTGGTGTTGGTGGGTAGGGTAGTGGGTGAGTGTTAGGAAGGGCGGGGTGGTGGATTGGTGTTGGTGGGCGGGGTAGTGGGTGGGTGTTAAGAAGGGCGGGGTGGTGGGATGGTGTTAGGAAGGGCAGGTTGAGGGTCGTACCGTGAGTCGGCGTCTTTTCTCTTCTGCGCACCCCTGTCGATCTACCTCTGTCATACTCTGAGCCCACGTCATGTCCCTCACCTTCAATCAGCGTGTAATATTTGCCGCTCTCGTGCTCGAGGAAGTAGCTGGGCGATTCCGAGCCCTTCACCCCTATCTTGCTGACGCCATACTTATTGATGTCATCGCAGGACACAATGCCGATGTCATCTCTGTGTAGAAGAAGGACAAGACCATGAGAACAAGTCCTCAAAGATGGACTCCGGACAAGCAAAACAATGAATATGAGAGCCGTTTTACATGCCAAAGGATTTGTATTTCCGTCCATCCATTCCTGAGATTTATGCGGCTCTGCCACACAGCACAGCCCTGCCTGGCATGGACAGAGACCTGATTTTACTCTGATGCAGTTTTACTTACAGGTCTAATCCCACCCCCACACTTTGGACAGTCAAAGCAGAAAGAACATCCCTCCATCACTCTGCTCTCTCCTTTTACCAGCACAGCAACACACCTGACTGGCTTCCTCTCCCTCCCCCCAGAGTGTTTACTATGCTTCAATTTGTGAGTGAACAGGGAGCCTCTGTACAGAAAGCTTCCTGTTCAATCATTCTGCTGAGGCCAGATGAACCTGCAGAAAAAGGATTGGAGATCTGTGTCCTCAATTTCATTCTCTGTCTCAAAAGTAAGACATCAGGGGTCTGTTTAGACCGCTGATATTTTACCAAAGCCCCCTCTCCCAACAGGGCTGTTATTAACTGATTTAAAAAAAAAAATGTAAAAACAAAAAAAAAATGAATAAATAACATTGTAACAAAAAATTTTAAAAAAACCTCTTCCTCCAAATTGGCTGGCCATTGGCTCTCGCTACTGCCAATCACAGCCATCGAGCCAATGAGGAGGGAGCGGGGGGCAGGCCTGAGGCATGCTCCGTGTGTGAATGGACACACAGAGCAGCGGCTGAGGAGTGAGACTGCGCGGGGTGCCCCCATAGAAAGCTGCGTGCTGTGGGGGGCACTCAGCAGGAGGGAGGGGCCAAGAGAGCTGGCGGGGGAACCCGAGAAGAGGAGGATCGGGGGGCTGCTCTGTGCAAAACCATCACACAGAGCAGGTAAGTATAACATGTTTATTACTAATTAATTAATTAACCCCTTGGCGCCAGCCGTGCGCAAATTTGCGGCTTGAATTGCTGCCAATACACCTGTGCCGAGAGCGCGTGCACAGTTACAGCCGCCTAACCGAAAGTCCTCCATGCGACTGGGAGTTTTTAGACCACTTGACAGCCAATCACATGATCTTAAGCCGCGCCCCGCCTCCCAGGCGTCATAAACCTCTTAAAGGGCCTGGGAGGGGCCGGCGCTAAGAGAATAAACTACTTTTAATGACACTTTAAGGCCTCATCCACACTGGCGTTTTTAGCAGCGTCGGACGTTTTTTTCTTTCAGCTTAAAAACGTCTCTCCGTGTTATTTTTTAGCCTCATGCACATAGGCTTTTAGGAGCTGGAAGTGGCATAGGCGTTTTCAAGCTGCAAACAAAAAAAAAAACAGGACCAGCGCGTTCTGATGACCGGCGTTAGAGCTGTAAAAAACGCCTGGCGCTGGTAAAAGCTGCTAGACGCGGGGTAACGCTGAAGGCCCGTCAAGCGTTTCTCATGCCTCTATTAAAAATCAACAGTTCCCTATGGGAGCCCCCATTGATTTGCATAGAAGTCGCATCAACAAGTCGGATCATGAGGATCCAACTTGCGGCGCAGCTTGTGTGCTGAGAATCTTGAAGAGGAACCCCTCGCCAAAATGGAAAAAAAAAAAGGGCGTGGGGTCCCCCCCAAGAGATCAATACCAGACCATTATTTGAGTATGCAGCCAGGCAGGCCAGGAAAGGGGGGGAACGATTGAGCACCCCCCCTGGACCATACCAGGCCACATGCATTCAACATGGGGGGATGGGTGCTTTGGGGCAGAGGGGGGGCCTGCGCCCCCCCCTCACCCCAAAGCACCATGTCCCCATGTTGATGGGGACAAGGGCCTCTTCCCAACAACCCTGGCCGGTGGTTGTCTGGGTCAACGGACGGGCGGGCGGGGGGCTTATCAGAATCTGGAAACCCCCTTTAACAAGGGGGCCCCCAAATCCCGCCCCCCCACCATATGTGAATGAGTATGGAGTACATTGTACCCCTACCCATCCACCCCAAAAAAAAATGTCAAGAATGAAAACGCAGTACACAGGTTTTTAATGTAATTTATTAAGGCAGCTACGGAGTCTCTTCCGATTTAGTCTCCATTTTTTTTTTGGGGGGGCGTGGGGGTTCTCCTTAAAATCCATATTAGACCGACGCGTCTGGTATCGTTTTGGGGAACCCCATGCCAGTTTTTTTTGTTTTCATTTTGGCGAGGGGTTTCCCCTTTCAAGACCCTCAGTGCACAAGCCGCGCCCCAAGTCGGATCATCATGATCCGACTTCTGGTGCGGCTTTTATTCAAATCAATGGGGCTCCCATAGGGAACTATTGATTATGAACAGAGGCAAAAAAAATGTCGCTAAAAGCTAGCGCGGCTAAACGCGCATTAACGCCAGTAGGTAAAGCTACTAAAAGCATGTTTTTACAGCTGCTTTTTCCTGGCGTTGGTAGTGGCTTTGCAGCTTGAGGCCTAAGACTCATTCACAGGGTACTCTGGCCGAGTGAAGAAGTGGTTTGTTCACGGGGCTGGGGCATTGTTTGGGGGGGGGGTGCATACCTCTGCACCCACACACCCACCCAGGCTGGGGGGGCCCTTTCAGGTAGGTACATGGCTCAATGATGTCTTATAGTAGCCCTGGTTGGGCCTACTGCCTGAATGCTGCCTAACCTCTACAATGGCTAAGCACAGAGAGGAGTGAAGGGCAGGTCACCATGTACAGCTGGCAGTAAAGTGAACCTGTCTTTTCACTCTGCATAGGCAAAGCATCGCTTTACATTAGGAATCAATGATCCAGATGTTTGTGGCCAACGTGACTCCAGTTTTTTTCCCCCCACTGCAGCCAATCCTATTGTCACCTAATTTAAACTTTAAGCCAGTGTAAAGGGGAAGATAGGAATTTTTCACACAGAAGGATAATATATAACAAAAAGGTCCTTCTGCACAATTTTGACAGGTTTTTACATCAAAATACTTACCTTGGGCCATAAAGTCCAGAGACGGGGGAAAGGATGAAGACATCATGTAGGGTGGAGCTGTCCACCTTGGATGGCATTCCCATTGTTCCGGTGGGTGTTGTGTTACCACTTGTTGGACTGGTTGGAATCACAGGCTGGAAAACAAACAAATGTGTATGCATGTAATTATTTACTGTACATGGGAAATCCATGTTACATAGTCTGCTCCCCCCATATAGTAGAGCCATGTAGTGATTGAAGTTCACTGTTCTTCTCTATTGACTCAGCTCAGATTGACTGACCACAGGAGACCCTCTATTAAGGTGGGTAATTGTCCAGGTAAAAAAAAAAATTAACTCTTGGATCCTCAGGGGCAGGGCTGATTCTGACCACTTGGATGATCTTGGCCACACCCCTATGGCGCTTCCAAACAAAACCCTACTTTTAACATCACTGACATCTTGAGGAACTCAGTGTCTGTTCTTCACCTCAGAGAGAGCTATACTTCTTGTCATGTATGGGTGTAGGACTGCAACACAAAGCAGCAAATGATATTGTAAAGTAAAGTCGGGACTATGGGTGAGGCGGGGGGGTGGGGGGGATGAGGGGGGTCGAGGATAAAAGGTTGAGGATAAAAGGTGGGTCTATGAGCAGCAGATAAATGGTGAGTTGATGGAGGATGAAAGGTAGGTCTATTGGCTCTAGATGAAAGGTGGATCTATCAGCGGGAGATGAAAGGTGGGTCTATGGGCGAGAAATGAAAAGTAGGTCTATGGTAGGGAATGAAAAGGCATGTCTACAGGCCAGGAATGAAAGGGTGGGTCTATGGGGGGGGGGGGGGGTAGGTCCAAGGTTTCAGGATGAAAGGTGAGTCAATGATCAAGGAACAAAGGCAGGTCCATGGGCAGAGGATACAAGGTTGGTCTAGGGGTGGGAGATTAAAGGTGGGTTCATAGGTGGGGATGAGAGGAGGGTATATGGGATGGATGAAAGGCTGGTCTATGGTCGCAGATGAACATTGGGTCTATGTGCTGTAAATTCTGTGAATGAAAGGCGATTCTATGGGTGGTGGACAAAGGGCAGGCCTTATAAGCAAGGGATGAAAAGCAGGTCTATGAGTGGAGGATGAAGGATGGGTCCATCAGAGAAAAATGAAAGGTTGGTCTACGAAAAAAGGATCAAGGCAGGTCTATGGGTAGAGGATAAAGGTGAGTCTATAGGTGGAAGAGTAAAGGTGGGTTCATCGGTAGGGATGAAAGGTGGGTATATGGGGCGGATAAAAGGCTGGTCTATGATCAGGGATGAAAGGTGGGCAGATGAGCTGCAGAGCAAAGGTGGTTCTATAGGTGATGGATGAAAGGTGGGCCTATAGGCAAGGGATTAAAAACCAGTCTATAGCCAGACGATGAAAGGTGGTTCCATTGGTGGAAGATTAAATGTTGGTCCATTGGAGACAAGGAAAGGTGGGTCGAGGGACAGAGAATGAAAGGAGGGTCTGTGGGCAAAGGATAAAAAGTATGTCTACTGGATTTGGATAAAAATGGTTCTATTGGTGGTGGATGAAAGGTAAAAATCAGGTATTTGAACAGAAAATGAAAGGTAATTCCATGAGTGGAAGATTAAAGAAGGTTGGGTCCATTACAGGGGGTGAAGGGTGGGTCTAGGGACAGAGGATAAAAGGAGGGTCTATGGGCAGAGGATAAAGAATGGGTCTTTGGGCTTTGGAAGAAAGGTGGTTCTATGGGCGGAAGATGAAGAGTTGGTCCATCAAAGAGGAAAGATGGGTTAAGGGGCAGGGAATAAAAGGATGCTCTATGGACAGTGGACAAAGAGTTTGTCTATTAGATTTGGATGAAAGGAGGTTCTATTGGTGGTGGATGAAGGATGGGCCTAGCGGCAAGAGTTGGAAATCAGGTCTTTGGCCAGAAGATGGCAGTGTATGAGCGGAGGACAAAGGATGGTTCAATCAATAGGGATGAAAGGTTAACCTACAGGCAAAGAGTAAAAGAAGGGTCTATGGGCAGAAGATCAAAGGTGGTATTATGGGCCGAGAATAAACGGTGGGCCTATGAGTAGAAGATGAAAGATTGGATTATTGGCTGAGAATAAAGGGTGGGTCTATGAGCAGAAGATGAAAAGTGGGATTATGGGCTGAGAATAAAGGTTGGGCCTACGAGCAGGAGATGAAATATTGGATTATGGGCTGAGAATAAAGGGTGGGCCTACAAGCAGATGAAAGATTGGATTATGGGCTGAGAATAAAAGGTGGGCCTAAGAACAGAAGCTGAAAGGTGGGATTATATACAGAGAATTAAGGGTGGGCCTATGAGCAGAAGATGTAAGATTGGATTATGGGCTGAGAATAAAGGGTGGGCCTAAGAGCAGAAGATGAAAGACTGGATTATGGGCTGAGAATAAAGGGTGGGTCTATGAGCAGAAGATGAAAGGTGGGATTATGGGCTGAGAATAAAGGGTGGGCCTACAAGCAGAAGATGAAAGATTGGATTATGGGCTGAGAATAAAGGGTGGGCCTACAAGCAGATGAAAGATTGGATTATGGGCTGAGAATAAAGGGTGGGCCTAAAAGCAGAAGCTGAAAGGTGGGATTATATAAAGAGAATTAAGGGTGGGCCTATGAGCAGAAGATGTAAGATTGGATTATGGGATGAGAATAAAGGATGGGCCTAAAACCAGAAGATGAAAGGTGGGATTAGGGGGTGAGAATAAAGGGTGGGCTTATGGGCCGAGAATAAAGAGTGGGCCTATAAGCAGAAGATGATAGATTGGATCATGGGCTGAGAATAAATGGTGGGCCCATCATCAGAAGATGAAAGGTGGGATTATGGGCTGAGAATAAAGGGTAGACCTATGAGCAGAAGATGAAAGATTGGATTATGGGCTATGAATAAAGGGTGGACTTATGAGCAGAAGATGAAAGGTGGGATTATGGGCCGAGAATAAAGAGTGGGCCTATAAGCAGTAGGTGATAGATTGGATCATGGGCTGAGAATAAATGGTGGGCCCATGAGCAGAAGATGAAAGGTGGGATTATGGGCTGAGAATAAAGGGTGGGCCTTATGAGCAGAAGATAAAGGTGTTCCTAGGGGCGAAGGAGGAAAGGCAGGTTTATGAGTGGAAAATGAGGATGAATCCATGGGTTGGGATGAAAGGTGGGTCTGTGGGGTGAGATAGATTGGAGGGTCTATGGGCAAAGAATAAAAATCAACTATATGGATGGTGGATGATTTGGCATTACTCATATCGCTGTTCCTCCACTCTAGCACCCTCTGTTGGTAAATCTCTAGTCTACCTCCCATTCGTAGACCTAACCCTGCTTCGTAATACTTCCTTCCTATCGATCCGGTCTTTTGGATAAATGTCGGCTGAGCCCTAAAAAAATACTCCAATAACTCGATGTCTTAGAAACAGGAATAATTGAGCTGAAGGAATAATTAAAACCTCCTATGCATGGACAGGTTTTGTTAACTGGTCTAGGGATTGCTTGTTGCTTTTCTATTATCTGCACAAATCTATTTTATGCAGCGTTGCTTGGCAGTCTGACAGCTCCAGGCATAAAAGCTCACAGCACGACGAACGTCTAGCAACGCAATATAACGAGGCGGAAAACAGACAACGGAACAAAGGCGTCTATCTCCGAGAAAGGAACCCCCCCCCCCACTCCCCTCAATTTAATCTCATTGGTGAAATGACACGGGTTTCCTATCAGGAGATAAACAGGCGCTCTTTATTCAGTCATAGCGAAAGGTGAAGACCCCAAATAATGACATTTCCACCGAAAAAAATCCTTCAGATGCCGAGCGCAATCTTGGCTCCAGACACTGCAGGACATTTCGCTTGTCTTCCGCCCACACAATTGGTAAATTCGGCTCCAGCTGCAGAAACTATAAAAAGGATTTCTTAATCCCGCGCTATATTTAGCCGTTTGATATGTTCAGGTTGCCAAAGTATAAACGCGTCCCGGATTCTGAGGGAATTAAAGATTAATCGCGGGCACCCCGCTGAGAGCACCGCGCCACAAAGAAAACATACACAAATCTCCGCTGAAAAGACTCGCCTTCTCAATTCATTTCCATGCAGGGTGATAGTTTTCTGAACTTCAAACATTCATCAGTCTTACGGGAAATGCCACGAAGATGACGCCACAGACCCAACGATTAGATAATTAGACTTAGAGAGACGTCCTCAAAGGAAGCGGGAGGTGGTCCTATCACAGTGTACCTCCTCAGGGAGGCGGACGCCAACTTTAATATGAACAGTAATTCATTATAGTCACTAAATAATATACACTCACCGGCCACTTTATTAGGTCCACCTTAGTAGTAGTGGGTTGGACCCCCTACTAGGGGGTCCACCTTGCCAGTAGCGGGTTGAACCCCCTTTATTAGGTGCACCTTGCTAGTAGCGGGTTGGACCCCCTTTATTAAGCCCACCTTGCCAATAGCGGGTTGGACCCCTTTTATTTGGTCCACCTTGCTAGTAGCAGGTTGGACCCCCTTTATTAAGCCCACCTTACTAGTAGTGGGTTGGACCCCCTTTTATAGGTCCACCTTGCTAGTAGCGGGTTGGACCCCCTTTATTAGGTCCACCTTACCAGTAGCAGTTTGGACCCCCTTTATTAGGTACACCTTGCTAGTAGCGAGTTGGACCCCCTTTATTAGGTCCACCTTGCTAGTAGTGGGTTGGACCCCCTTTATTAGGTGCACCCTGCCAGTAGCAGGTTGGACCCCCTTTATTAGGTCCTCCTTGCTAGTAGTGGGTTGGACCCCCTTTATTAGGTCCACCTTGCTAGTAGCGGGTTGGACCCCCTTTATTAAGCCCACCTTACTAGTAATGGGTTGGACCCCCTTTTGCCTTCATTCTTCACTGCTCTCTAGTGATTGGATAGGCTGCATTCTCAGTGATGTCATCGCTCTCTAGTGAATGGATAGGCTGCATTCTCAGTGATGTCACCGCTCTCTAGTGATTGGATAGGCTGCATTCTCAGTGATGTCACCGCTCTCTAGTGAATGGATAGGCTGCATTCTCAGTGATGTCACCACTCTCTAGTGAATGGATAGGCTGCATTCTCAGTGATGTCACCGCTCTCTAGTGATTGGATAGGCTGCATTCTCAGTGAGTTCACCGCTCTCTAGTGATTGGATAGGCTGCATTCTCAGTGATGTCATCGCTCTCTAGTGATTGGATAGGCTGCATTCTCAGTGATGTCACCGCTCTCTAGTGATTGGATAGGCTGCATTCTCAGTGATGTCATGGCTCTCTAGTGAATGGATAGGCTGCATTCTCAGTGATGTCATCGCTCTCTAGTGATTGGATAGGCTGCATTCTCTGTGATGTCACCGCTCTCTAGTGAATGGATAGGCTGCATTCTCAGTGATGTCATCGCTCTCTAGTGATTGGATAGGCTACATTCTCAGTGATGTCATCGCTCTCTAGTGATTGGATAGGCTGCATTCTCAGTGATGTCACCGCTCTCTAGTGATTGGATAGGCTGCATTCTCAGTGATGTCATCGCTCTCTAGTGAATGGATAGGCTGCATTCTCAGTGATGTCACCGCTCTCTAGTGATTGGATAGGCTGCACTCTCAGTGATGTCATCGCTCTCTAGTGATTGGATAGGCTGCATTCTCAGTGATGTCACCGCTCTCTAGTGATTGGATAGGCTACATTCTCAGTAATGTCTCCGCTCTCTAGTGATTGGATAGGCTGCATTCTCAGTGATGTCACCGCTCTCTAGTGATTGGATAGGCTGCATTCTCAGTGATGTCATCGCTCTCTAGTGATTGGATAGGCTGCATTCTCAGGGATGTCACCGCTCTCTAGTGATTGGATAGGCTGTATTCTCACATAAATAGTCCCTGAGGACATTGGGGTGGATGCTCTGCAGACCATCACACTTACCTGAAGTGCAAGTGGTTTCCATCTGACGTTCTTCAGGAGTGCGGGTGCCGATGCCAGAGTGTTCTGAGGTCTCTTCTTCAGGGTCAGGATCACCCCACTGGGATCTTCTCTCAATGCGTTCACCAAGTTTTTTAATTGCCAACCAACCTGGAGAGACACAAACCGGACCAATCATCATCTCTGGAATCTGTACAACCAATTGTAACAAATCACCACCAAACAATTCCAGCGAACGAAATTCCCTATGATCTCTTCTATCTCAGAGGACACCAGAATCCCCCGCTACCACTACAGCCAACACAATGCCAAGTAATGGCAGGGAAATCTCACCATTGTGGGAGGGGCAGAGACACAAACTACTGCAGGAAATCTCACCATTGTGGGAGGGGCAGAGACACAAACTACTGCAGGAAATCTTCCCATTGTGGGAGGGGCTGAGACACAAACTACTGCAGGAAATCTCCCCATTGTGGGAGGGGCAGAGACACAAACTACTGCAGAGAAATCTCCGCATTGTGGGAGGGGCAAAGACACAAACTACTGCAGGAAATCTCCCTATTGTGGGAGGGGCAGAGACACAAACTACTGGGAGAAATCTCCCCATTGTGGGAGGGGCAGAGACACAAACTACTGCAGGGTAATCTCCCCATTGTGGGAGGGGCAGAGACACAAACTACTGAAAGAAATCTCCCCATTGTGGGAGGGGCACAGACACAAACTACTGCAGGAAATCTCCCCATTGTGGGAGGGGCAGAGACACAAACTACTGCAGGAAATCTCCCCATTGTGGGAGGGGCAGAGACACAAACTACTGCAGGAAATCTCCCCATTGTGGGAGGGGCAGAGACACAAACTACTAAGGGAAATCTCCCCATTGTGGGAGGGGCAGAGACACAAACTACTGCAGGAAATCTCCCCATTGTGGGAGGGGCAGAGACACAAACTACTAAGGGAAATCTCCCCATTGTGGGAGGGGCAGAGACACAAACTACTAAGAGAAAACTCCCCATTGAGGGAGGGGCAGAGACACAAAACATGGTAAACATGTTGCAAAAATGTATCACGTTTTTGGAACGGGGAAGTGTGAAAGCAGCCTTTTGGATACAAAGTAACTAACAGCCTCATACTCTCCCATCACTTTCACCATCATACTGTATATGTATTCATGTAATATTTATTTATTAGATAATTATTATTAGTATTATTATTTATTTACAGTATGTATACAATGTAACCAACAGCCCAACACTCTCACATCACCAACACCGGTATATGTATTTATTATGCATTATTCATTCATTATTATTGTTACTATTATTATGTATTAGTTATGTATTTATGTATACAAAGTAACAAAGTAAAGCACAGCCCCACACTCTCACATCACTGTCACTATAGTACTGTATATGTAATATTATGTATCATTTATTATCTATATAATAATATTGATAATAAAAATTATAAAAACTAAAGGCATATTAAATAAATACATACATGTAATAATAATAATTTTATATATTTATTGTATTACTATTATGTGTTTATTATTTCTTATGTATTAGTTATGTAGTTATTATGTATGTATATGTAAAGCGCTGCGTAAATTGACGATGCTATATAAGTACCTGAAATAAATAAATAAATATATATATATATATATATATATATACAAAATAACCGCCAGCCCGATATTCTCACAGGACCAGCTTTATTGCACCGTGTATGTACTATAGTACTCTATATGTAATATTATGTATTATTTATTTATTTAATATTTTTAATAACAAAAAATAATAAAAAAGCAAATGTATATTAAATAAATAATACATAATGAATCTAATAATAATAATACTATTTATTATGCATTTACTTTATTATGTGATTATTATTTCTTATGAATTATTTATGCATTTATTATTTCTATTATGCATTTAATAATAATTATAATGATGAAAATAATAAAAAAATAAATGCATATGAAATAAATACATAATGAATGCAATAAGAATAATAATACTATTTATTCTGTATGTATATTATTATGTGTTTATTATTTCTTATGTATTATCTATGTATTTACAGTATCTCACAAAAGTAAGTACACCCCTCAGTCACATTTGTGTAAATCTTTTCTTCCATCTTTTTATGTGACAACACTGAAGAAATGACACTTGTCTACAATGTAAAGTAGTGAGTGTACAGCTTGTATAACAGTGTAAATTTGCTGTCCCCTCAAAATAACTCAACACACAGCCATTAATGTCTAAACCGCTGGCAACAAAAGTCAGGACACCCCTAAGTGAATATCTCCAAATTGGGCCCAATTAGCCATTTTCCCTCCCCGGTGTCATGTGACTTGTCAGTGTTACAAGATCTCAGGTGTGAATGGGGAGCAGGTGTATTAAATTTGGTGTTATCGCTCTCACTCTCTCATACTGGTCACTGGAAGTTCAACATGGCACCTCATGGCAAAGAACTCTCTGAGGATCTGAAAAAAAGTATTGTTGCTCTACATAAAGATGGCCTAGGCTATAAGAAGATTGCCAAGACCCTGAAACTGATCTGCAGCATGGTAGCCAAGACCATACAGCGGTATAACAGGACAGGTTCCACTCAGAACAGGCCTCGCCATGGTCCACCAAAGAAGTTGAGGTCACGTGATCAGCATCATATCCAGAGGTTGTCTTTGGGAAATAGACGTATGAGTGCTGCCAGCATTGCTGCAGAGGTTGTAGGGGTGGGGGGTCAGCCTGTCAGTGCTCAGACCATACGCCGCACACTGCATCAAATTGGTCTGCATGGCTGTCGTCCCAGAAGGAAGCCTCTTCTAAAGATGATGCACAAGAAAACCCACAAACAGTTTGCTGAAGACAAGCAGACTAAGGACATGGATTACTGGAACCATGTCCTGTGGTCTGATGAGACCAAGATAATCTTATTTGGTTCAGATGGTGACAAGCGTGTGTGGGGGCAACCAGGTGAGGAGGACAAAGACAAGTGTGTCTTGTCTACAGTCAAGCATGGTGGTGGGAGTGTCATGGTCTGGGGCTGCATGAGTGCTGCCGGCACTGGGGGCTACAGATCATTGAGGGGACCATGAATGCCAACATGTACTGTGACATACTGAAGCAGAGCATGATCCCCTCCCTTCAGAGACTGGACCGCAGGGTAGTATTCCAACATGATAACCACCCCAAACACACCTCCAAGACCACCACTGCCTTGCTAAAGAAGCTGAGGGTAAAGGTGATGGACTGGCCAAGCATGTCTCCAGACCTAAACCCTATTGATCATCTGTGGGACATCCTCATATGGAAGGTGGAGGAGCGCAAGGTCTCTAACATCCACCAGCTCTGTGATGTCGTCATGGAGGAGGGGAAGAGGACTCCAGTGACAACCTGTGAAGCTCTGGTGACCTCCATGCCCAAGAGGGTTAAGGTAGTGCTGGAAAATAATGGTGGTCACACAAAATATTGACACTTTGGGCCCAATTTGGAGATTTTCACTTAGGGGTGTACTGACTTTTGTTGCCAGCGGTTTAGACATTAATGGCTGTGTGTTGAGTTATTTTGAGGGGACAGCAAATTTACACTGTTATACAAGCTGTACACTCACTACTTTACATTGTAGCAAAGTGTCATTTCTTCAGTGTTGTCACATGAAAAGATAGAAGAAAAGATTTACACAAATGTGACTGAGGGGTGTACTTACTTTTGTGAGATACTGTATTTATTATGTGTTAGTTATTATTATTATTATTATTATACACGATTTATATAGGGCCAACAGTTTACGCAGCGCTCTACAATGTATAAGGGGGACAGCACAATTACAGTTCAATACAGAAGGTACAGGAGGGCCCGGCTCGTAGAGCTTACATTCTAAAGGGAGGGGGTGGTGGTACAAAAGGTAATAGCTGCAGAGAATGATTTGATGGGGGTGGCTCGGGGACAGTTGTTAGGTGGGTGTGGGATAGGCTTCCCTGAATAAATGAGTTTTCAGGGATCTCCTAAAGGTGGACAGGTTAGGGGCTGATCGGACATACAGGGGCAGAGAGTTCCAGAGGATGGGAGAGGCTCTGGAGAAGTCCTGAAGGTGGATAGGTTAGGGGCTGATTGGACATACTGGGGCAGGGAGTTCCAGAGGATGGGAGAGGCTCTGGAGAAGTCTTGAAGGCGAGCATGAGAGGAGGTAACAAGGGAGCTAGAGAGCAGGAGGTCCTGGGAGGAGCGGAGGGGGCGGTTTGGGCGATATCTGCAGATGAGGTTGGTGATGTAGATGGGGGCGATGTTGTGGATGGCCTTGTATGTTGTGGTTAGCATTTTGAATTTCATAAGGTGGGGGAGGGGAAGCCAGTGAAGGGATTGGCAGTCACGGATCGATTAGTGAGGTGTATTGGTCTAGCAGCAGCATTCATAATAGACTGAAGGAGGGAGGAGCCTGCTTAAGGGTCAGCCATTAAGGAGAGAGTTGCAGTAGTCGAGGCGGGAAATAATCAAGGAGTGAATAAGTTGCTTTGTGGTGTCGTTAGTCAGGAAGGGTGGAATTCTGGAGATGTTGCGGAGGTTAAGGCGGCAGGATTTAGCCAGTGATTGGATATGGGGGCTGAAGGAGAGGTCAGAGTCAAGGATTACACCCAGGACCCTGGCATGTGTGGAGGGACCAATGGTTGTGTTTTTGATATTAATGGTGAAGTCACAGGAGGGGGACCGTGAAGGACGAAATATAACAAACTCAGTTTTAGAAAGATTGAGTTTGAGGAAGTGCTGTGACATCCATACCGATATGTCATTCAGCAAGTTTGAGATCCGTGAGGAGATCAAGGGGGTGAGTTGAGGAGTGGAGACATAGATCTGGGTGTCATCAGCGTAGAGGTGGTATTGGAAGCCATGGGAGATTATTAACTGGCCCAGGGAAGAGGTATAGAGTGAGAAAAGGAGAGGCCCAAGGATGGAGCCTTGGGGTACCCCAACAGAAAGAGGAAGGGGAGCGGAGGAGGTGAAGTTGCGACACTGAAAGTGCCCTGAGATAGGTAGGAGGAGAACCAGGATAATGCAGAATCACAAAGGCCAAGGGAGTGTAATTTGCTGAGGAGGAGCAGGCGGTCAACTGTGTCGAAGGCAGCACAGAGGTCTAAGAATATGAGTATGGAGTAGTGGCCATTGGTTTTAGCAGTTGGTAGGTCATTGGTGAGTTTTAGTAGGGCAGTTTCAGTGAAATGTTGTGCACGGAAGCCAGACTGTAGGGGGTCGAGAAGGTTGTTGTCCGTGAGGTAGCGACTCATTCGGTCGTGGACAAGGCGTTCGATGAGCTTGAAGGCAAACGGGAGCAGGGAGATAGGTCTTTAAATTTTTCAAACAGGTGGGGTGTGGTGAGGGTTTTCTAAGTATGGGGGTAACCAGTGCATGTTTGAGTGGGGAAGGAAAAGGTGCCGGAGGAGAGGGAGAGGTTGAAGATGTGGGTTTGGGAGTTTAGGATATAGCGGGAAGGTGGTCGCAGTAATTGTGAGGGGAAGGGTCCAGGGGACAGGTGAGGAGGTGGGCCAATGGAGAGGAGTTTATCAACTTCATCGGTGGTAACTGGGCAGAAGGAGGAGAGTATTGATTGCGGTGTTGGACCTGATGTGTTGGGTAGGGGAGGAAGTTGAATGTTGGAGATCTCCTCGCGAATTGTGTGGATTTTGCTTTTGAAATGGTTGGCAATCTGTTGAGCGGTAAGCAAGTTGATGGGCGGGGGCAGTGGGAGGGGGGGGGGGGGGTGAGGTAAGGAATTAAGGGCAGTGGGGGGGGGGTGAAGTAAGGAATTAAGGGTTATGTATTTATGTATACAAAGTAAAGGACAGCCCCACACTCTCACATCACTGTCACTATATTACTGTATATGCAATACTTTGTATTATTTCTTTATTATGTATTTAATATTAATATTATTAATAATAAAAAATAAATGCATATTAAATACACAATAAATGTAATAATAATAATAATATTTATTATGTATTCATTTATTTATTTTATTATGGCGTGTTTATTATTTCTTATGTATTATTTATGTGTTTATTATTTATTATGTATTTATATATACAAAATAACTGCCAGCCCAACACTCTCACAGCACTGCCATTATTGCACCATGTATGTACTATAGTACTGAATATGTATTATTATCTTTTTTTATTAATTACGTATTTCATAATAATTTTATTAATAAAAAAACAAATGCATATTAAATAAATAATACATATAAATGCAATAATAATAGTAATATTATTTACTATGTATCTATATATTTTATTGTCATGTGTTTATTATTTCTTATGTATTATTTATGCACTGTATTTATTATTTCTTATGTATTCATATATACAAATTAACCACCAACCCGACACTCTCACAGCACTGTATATGTAATAATATGTATTATTTATTATGTTTGTAATAATATAATAATAATAATAAAAATAAAAAATAAATGCATATTAAATAAATACAGAATAAATGCAATAATAATAATATTTATTATGTATTAATTTTATTATGAAGTACTTATTATTTCTTATGAAATAATAAACTAAAAAAAATCATAAATTCTTATGAATTATTTATGTATTTCTTATGTATTTATATATACAAAATTACCGCCAGCCCGACACTGTCACCGCCGTGTATGTATTTATGTAGTAATATTTCTGGGGGTGTATTACATCGATATATATAATACATGACCGGGGACTGGACAGTCCGGACACATATATTACACGATGTGAAGTTGCATCTGGCGGAGGGTTCTCGGCGCTCGTAAAGCTCGCAGTGTCTTCCATCCGCCATCATCATATTAGAAGGTATCACTCGGAGCTATCGGGGGATCTGTTCATCCAGATAAAAGTGTTTGCGTTCCGTCCTCGCTCCTCCTGAGCTACATAATCCCTTTTGCGTCTGGCGGTCCCCGAGTTCAGTAATAATTCAGCGGCATCGCTCGCTGCCGCCGGCGTTCTATGCGGACCTGGAATCACCTTATACATTCATTCGGGTAAATATCTCCAAAAATACAGCCGGGAGCTTAATGAGACAACGATGGAAATGCGATTATCTCCCAATTAGGCCGCCATAAAATCCTTGCTGAACATTCCTCTCTGTCTGCAAACAAAGCGTCACCGGTGGCCTAGATACCGAGAGTTTGTACCGCACCGCGGTCTGCCGCTACTCAGGTGTACAACGCGCTTAGAGGGCCACAAAACAGAAAGGAAGAGACGGGGGAAGTACAAGATTAATCATCAATTTTAATTTTAGAGGTTATTAGAACTTAAAGAGGACCTGTCATCAGATACATTTTTCAATTTAAACTACAGAATGCTCAGTAATGTGTCTTTGTCATACCAAGATCCCACTACAATGCCTTTACCTGCCAGGGCACCATCTTTGTTCAGGCATCATCCAGGGTCATCACTCCTTTCCTGGACTGAGATGTTGGCTCAGAGATGAAATAATCATGAATATCCCGGGGGGGGGGGGGTATTCATGGACCTTACTGTGTTTATAAAGGTCTGACACAGATCAGCCACTTCTAACCTTTGGCTTGAAATTCAGTAAGGTCCATAAAGAGATGGATGAGCGAGTTTGGGGTGAAGGAACTTGACTAAGGTCCATGAAGACATGGATGAGGGAGATTGGGGTGGAAGAACTTGACTAAGGTCCATTAAGACATGGATGAGAGAGTTTGGGGTGAAGGAACTTGACTAAGGTCCATGAAGACACGGATGAGGGAGTTTGGGGTGGAAGAACTTGACTAAGGTCCATTAAGACATGGATGAGAGAGTTTGGAGTGGAGGAACTTGACTAGGGTCCATGAAAACGTGGATGAGAGAGTTTGGGATGGAGGAACTTGACTAAGGTCTATGAAGAAATCAATGAGGGAGTTTGGGGTGGAAGAACTTGACTAAGGTCCATTAAGACATGGATGAGAGAGTTTGGGGTGGAAGAACTTGACTAAAGTCCATGAAGGCATGGATGAGAGCGTTTGGGGTAGAGGAACTTGACTAAGGTCCATGAAGACATGGATGAGGGAGTTTGGGGTGGATGAACTTGACTAAGGTCCATGAAGACTTGGATGAGGGAGTTTGGGGTGGAGGAACTTGACTAAGGTCCATGAAGACATGGATGAGGGAGTTTGGGGTGGATGAACTTGACTAAAGTCCATGAAGACTTGGATGAGGGAGTTTGGGGTGGAGGAACTTGACTAAGGTCCATGAAGACATGTATGAGCGAGTTTGGGGTGGAGGAACTTGACTAAGGTCCATGAAGACATGGATGAGGGAGTTTGGGGTGGAGGAACTTGACTAAGGTCCATGAAGACATGGATGAGGGAGTTTGGGGTGGAAGAACTTGACTAAGGTCCATAAAGACATGGATGAGCGAGTTTGGGGTGGAGGAACTTGACTGGCCTGCACAGAGTTTTGACCTCAACCCAACAGAACACCATTGGGATGAATTAGAGCGGAGATTGGGGACCAGGCCTTCTCGTCCAACATTATTGCCTGACCGCACAAATGCGCTTCTAGAAGAATGGTCAAACATTCCCATAGACACACTCCTAAACCTTGTGGACAGCCTTCCCAGAAGAGTTGAAGCTGTTATCTCTGCAAAGGGTGGGCCAACCCAATATTGAACCGTATGGACTAAGACTGGGATGGCATTAAAGTTCATGTGTGTGTAAAGGCAGGCGCCCCAATACCTTTGGCAATACAGTGTGTATTACAAGGTTCGGAAGGGTAATAAGTCCCATTAGTCCTCCTAAGAGAGATATGCATAAAATCTTTGTCATGTTTGGTGTCTAACAAATCATAAATTCATTCTGCTAAACAATATGCTGGTTTTCAGGTTGTATCCTCTTTTCATATAGAAATATAGATGTGCCTATGATATTTGGCATTAAGTGGGTGTCAGCTGATGGTAACAATATACTATCCAGCTGAAGAATCTGCTTCTTCTGACATTTTTATGTTATTCTGTAAACTTATATTGGTGAGAAAAGTCCAAAATAGAAAGTCTTGGGTAAGAACTCAAAATGGATTGAATAATAAAATAACATAAAATTACAAGAGAAATATTACAATACAGAATGTAACAATAATATCAATAATGTAGTTATGTTATTGACATAAAAGTTGCACATGTATAATTGCGTGTGCGTGTGTGTAGCTGCGGGCAGCTCATACTCGTGTCTTTGCTCTCTTACTTTTGACACCATAACGATCAAATTCACCCCCCACCTCTCTCCTATAATGGGCTGATTTAAATGACTTCTGCTGAGCTCTGTTGTCCCTCTATAAGTCTAGGTTCACATCTATGCGGCTGTGCTCAATGCGTTTTTCAGGCACATTTCGCAGTGCGTTTTATGTTTTTTGTTTTTTTAAGGTCTCACAGGTAACAGTGCATGTCAGAGCACAAACCAAGCCATGAAGTCCAAGGAATAGTCTGTAGACCTCCGAGACAGGATTTTATGGAGGGACAGATCGGGGGAAGGGTACAGAAACATTTCTGCAGCATTGAAGGTCTCAATGAGCACAGTGGCCTCCATCATCTGTAAATGGAAGAAGTTTGAAACCACCAGGACTCTTCCTAGAGCGGGCCGCCCAGCCAAACTGAGCTATGGGGGGGGGGGGGTGGGTGGTCCTTGGGGATCTTAGTCAGGGAGGTGACCAAGAACCCAATGGTCACTCTGATAGAGCTCCAGCAGAGGAGAACCTTCCAGAAGGACAACCATGTCTGCAGCACTCCACCAATCAGGCCTGTATGGTAGAGTGGCCAGATGTAAGTCACTCCTCAGTAAAAGGCACATGACAGCCCGCCTGGAGTTTGCCAAAAGGCACCTGAAGGACTCTCAGATCATGAGAAACAAAATTCTCTGGTCTGATGAAACAAAGATTGAACTCTTTGGCCTGAATGGCAAGCGTCACGTCTGAAGGAAACAAGGCACCGCTTATCACCTGACCAAAACCATCCCTACAGTGAAGCATAGTGGTGGGAGCATCATGCTGCGGGAATGTTTTTCAGCAGCAGGAACTGGGAGACTAGTCAGGATGGAGGGAAAGATGAATGCAGCAATGAACAGAGACATCCTTGATGAAAACCTACTCCAGAGCGCTCTGGACCTCAGATATGTGGCGAAGATTTATCTTCCAACAGGACAACGACCCTAAGCACACAGCCAAGAAAACAAAGGAGTGGCTACGGGACAACTCTGTGAATGTCCTTGAGTGGCCCAGCCAGAGCGAAGACTTGAACCCGATTGAACATCTCTGGAGAGATCTGAACATGGCTGAGCACCATGTTCTCCATCCAACCTGATGGAGCTGGAGAGGTCCTACAAAGAAGAATGGGAGAAACTGCCCCAAAATGTAGCATCATACTCAACAGGACTTGAGGCTGTAATTGGTGCCAAAGGAGCTTCACCAAAGTATTGAGCAAAGGCTGTGATACTTATGTACATGGGAGGAGCCTGCCATACTTATGTACATGGGAGGAGCCTGTGATACTTATGTACAATGGAGGAGCCTGTGATACTTATGTACATGGGAGGAGTCTGTGATACTTATGTAAATGGGAGGAGCCTGTGATATTTATGTACATGGGAGGAGCCTGTGATACTTATGTACATGGGAGGAGTCTGTGATACTTATGTACATGGGAGGAGTCTGTGATACTTATGTACATGGGAGGAGCCTGTGATACTTATGTACATGGGAGGAATCTATGATAATTATGTACATGGGAGGAGCCTGTGATACTTATGGACATGGGAGGAGTCTGTGATACTTAGGGACATGGGAGGAGCCTGTGATAATTATGTACATGGGAGGAGCCTGTGATACTTATGTACATGGGAGGAGCCTGTGATACTTATGTACATGGGAGGAGCCTGTGATACTTATGTACATGGGAGGAGTCTGTGATACTTATGTACATGGGAGGAGTTTGTGATACTTATGTACATGGGAGGAGCCTGTGATACGTATGTACATGGGAGGAGTCTATGATAATTATGTACATGGGAGGAGCCTGTGATACTTATGGACATGGGAGGAGTCTGTGATACTTAGGGACATGGGAGGAGCCTGTGATACTTAGGGGCATGGGAGGAGCCTGTGATACTTATGTACATGGGAGGAACCTGTGATACTTATGTACATGGGAGGAGCCTGTGATACTTATGTACATGGGAGGAGTCTGTTATACTTATGTACATGGGAGAAGCCTGTGATACTTTTGTACATGGGAGGAGTCTGTGATACTTATGTACATAACAATATGTGGAAAAAGTGCAGCGCTGTCAATACTTTCCGGATACACTGTATATCTAAAAATGTATAATACAATTATCTTAAAATGTATCTAAAGTAAAAAAAAAACATATTTTTTTGCTTGGAAGGGTTATAAATTTTGTAAGGTGTTTATAGCTGGGAAGCCTCAAAATGTTATAGTTGTCACCAGAGCAGGAACGGAAGAAAAATCTTTGAAGGGGGACACCAGTTCTGGTGGCAATTTTTCTCACTTTATAGAGATGTCCTTTCACTTCCTGTTGTGTCTCCAAGACAGGAAGTGTAAGGAAGTCTCCCTAAAGGGACATAGTAAAAAATAAACCGCCAATAGTTTAACCCTTTCCTACTCTATCCAATAGTAAAATAAACATTTTGGCTATATATATATCTAACAAAGGACTGCAAACCTTTTCTTCCCAAAAATAATATCAACAGAGCTGAACTTTGATCTACTTATGTTTGCCTTCTCTGGTTCCTCCCCAGTCAGGCTGAGGAGGAAAGGGCTAGATGACAACTGTGTGCTCATTGGTGGACATTCCCCGCCTTCTCCTCCAACCACTGTGTGCTCATTGGTGGACATTCCCCGCCTTCTCCTGCAACCACCGTGTGCTCATTGGTGGACATTCCCCGCCTTCTCCCCCAATCACTGTGTGCTCATTGGTGGACATTCCCCGCCGTCTCCTCCAACCACTGTGTGCTCATTGGTGGACATTCCCCGCCTTCTCCTCCAACCACTGTGTGCTCATTGGTGGACATTCCCCGCCTTCTACTCCAACCACTGTGTACTCATTGGTGGACATTCTCCGCCTTCTCCTCCAACCACTGTGTGCTCATTGGTGGACATTCCCCGCCTTCTCCTCCAACCACTGTGTGCTCATTGGTGGACATTCCCCGCCTCCTCCAACCACTGTGTGCTCATTGGTGGACATTCCCCACCTTCTCCTCCAACCACTGTGTGCTCAATGGTGGACATTCCCCGCCTTCTCCTCCAACCACTGTGTGCTCATTGGTGGACTTTCCTCCGCCTTCTCCTCCAACCACTGTGTGCTCATTGGTGGACATTCCCCGCCTTCTCCTCCAACCACTGTGTGCTCATTGGTGGACTTTCCCCGCCTTCTCCTCCAACCACTGTGTGCTCATTGGTGGACATTCCCCGCCTTCTCCTCCAACCACTGTGTGCTCATTGGTGGACATTCTCCGCCTTCTCCTGTAACCACTGTGTGCTCATTGGTGGACATTCCCCGCCTTCTCCTCCAACCACTGTGTGCTCATTGGTGGACATTCCCTGCCTTCTCCTCCAACCACTGTGTGCTCATTGGTGGACATTCCCCGCCTTCTCCTCTAATCACTGTGTGCTCCTCTCCCCCTCCTCGACCTTCTCATTGGTGGACATTCCCCACCTTCTCCTCCAACCACTGTGTGCTCAATGGTGGACATTCCCCGCCTTCTCCTCCAACCACTGTGTGCTCATTGGTGGACTTTCCTCCGCCTTCTCCTCCAACCACTGTGTGCTCATTGGTGGACTTTCCCCGCCTTCTCCTCCAACCACTGTGTGCTTATTGGTGGACATTCCCCGCCTTCTCCTCCAACCACTGTGTGCTCATTGGTGGACATTCCCCGCCTCCTCCAACCACTGTGTGCTCATTGGTGGACATTCCCCACCTTCTCCTCCAACCACTGTGTGCTCAATGGTGGACATTCCCCGCCTTCTCCTCCAACCACTGTGTGCTCATTGGTGGACTTTCCTCCGCCTTCTCCTCTAACCACTGTGTGCTCATTGGTGGACATTCCCCGCCTTCTCCTCCAACCACTGTGTGCTCATTGGTGGACTTTCCCCGCCTTCTCCTCCAACCACTGTGTGCTCATTGGTGGACATTCCCCGCCTTCTCCTCCAACCACTGTGTGCTCATTGGTGGACATTCTCCGCCTTCTCCTGTAACCACTGTGTGCTCATTGGTGGACATTCCCCGCCTTCTCCTCCAACCACTGTGTGCTCATTGGTGGACATTCCCTGCCTTCTCCTCCAACCACTGTGTGCTCATTGGTGGACATTCCCCGCCTTCTCCTCTAATCACTGTGTGCTCCTCTCCCCCTCCTCGACCTTCTCTGGTTCCTCCCCAGTCAGACTGAGGAGGAAAGGGCTAGACGTCCCCCTGCCAGGAAATGAGGTGGGCTCTATCTTCTAATGCACATTGTGAGAAGCTCACAGTGTGCAGTGAAATCTATTTCAGTCCAGGAGAGGAGCCGGTACAACTGTGCAAGACTGGAGGGGGAGGGGCCAAGGTCAGATTTAACCCTTTCCTATTCTATCTTTTTTTTTGTCCACTCAAACAGCGATCATTTTTTTTCAGCCTAGCTAAATATATAACAAACCCCTCGGGAGTGGGTGGCCCGGCGTTTTTTGCTGTTGTCGGCGGTGATTTTCGGATGTCGACTAGACAAGGTGAATTATCTCTTTTAATAATGTTCCCAGCCCCCCACCGTCTCCCGCCATCTACACAGACACAAATAATGGCAGCCATTATCGCGCCGTAACTGTAAACGTGTTTTAATATTCGCCGACGGATCGCGGGGAGGAAGACGTGAAAAACGTTCTGGAGTTTTAATTAAAGACGAGCCGATATTTACATCCAGAAATCGCCAACATGGCCGGAATTCCGGGAAGAGCCCATACATTGGATTGTACAGAATTCCCCCAGAATTTATCCGGTCCGCTCCGGACAATGATCAGGAACAATGGAGGATACAAGCTCTTATGTTATCACTCACTGTACTCAGGCCCCACCCCCCATTACTTTCTTTTCCTGCATGCTGGTAGGCGGGCAGCTCACACAAAGCAGAATCCTTCCTGTGTCTTCCACAGAGCAGAAACTCCTCACTGATCACAATCTTATCTCGTTTTGACGTTCTTAGCGATGACTCTGGATGGCGAGGGGCGCGTCACGCAATCTTAGCAATGACTCAGTCTGGGTGGCGGAGGACGCGTTGCACGCTCCTAGCGATGACCTAGTCTGGGTGGTGGAGGACGCGTTGCACGTTCTTAGCGATGACTTAGTCTGGGTGGTGGAGGACGCGTTGCACGTACTTAGCGATGACTCAGTCTGAGTGGCGGAGGACGCGTCGCACGTTCTTAGCGATGACTCAGTCTGAGTGGCGGAGGACGCGTTGCACACTCCTAGCGATGACTCAGTCTCAGTGGCGGAGGACGCGTTGCGTGTTCTTAGCGATGACTTAGTCTGGGTGGTGGAGGCGTTGCGCGTTCTTAGCGATGACTCAGTCTGATTGGCGGAGGACGCGTTGCGCGTTCTTAGCAATGACTCAGTCTGGGTGGCGGAGGACGCGTTGTACGCTCTTAGCGAGGACTCAGTCTGATTGGCGGAGGACGCGTTGCCTGTTCTTAGCGATGACTCAGTCTGAGTGGTGGAGGTCGCGTTGCACGCTCTTAGCGATGACTCAGTCTGATTGGCGGAGGACGCGTTGCGCGTTCTTAGCGATGACTCAGTCTGGGTGGCGGAGGACGCGTTGCACGCTCTTAGCGATGACTCAGTCTGATTGGCGGAGGACGCGTTGCGTGTTCTTAGCGATGACTCAGTCTGAGTGGTGGAGGACGCATTGCACGCTCTTAGCGATGACTCAGTCTGATTGGCGGAGGACGCGTTGCGCGTTCTTAGCGATGACTCAGTCTGGGTGGCGGAGGACGCGTTGCACGCTCTTAGCGAGGACTCAGTCTGATTGGCGGAGGACGCGTTGCCTGTTCTTAGCGATGACTCAGTCTGAGTGGTGGAGGTCGCGTTGCACGCTCTTAGCGATGACTCAGTCTGATTGGCGGAGGACGCGTTGCGTGTTCTTAGCGATGACTCAGTCTGAGTGGTGGAGGACGCGTTGCACGCTCTTAGCGATGACTCAGTCTGATTGGCGGAGGACGCGTTGCGCGTTCTTAGCGATGACTCAGTCTGGGTGGCGGAGGACGCGTTGCACGCTCTTAGCGATGACTCAGTCTGATTGGCGGAGGACGCGTTGCGTGTTCTTAGCGATGACTCAGTCTGAGTGGCGGAGGACGCGTTGCACGCTCTTAGCGATGACTCAGTCTGATTGGCGGAGGACGCGTTGCGCGTTCTTAGCGATGACTCAGTCTGGGTGCGGAGGACGCGTTGCACGCTCTTAGCGATGACTCAGTCTGATTGGCGGAGGACGCGTTGCGTGTTCTTAGCGATGACTCAGTCTGAGTGGTGGAGGACGCGTTGCACGCTCTTAGCGATGACTCAGTCTGATTGGCGGAGGACGCGTTGCGCGTTCTTAGCGATGACTCAGTCTGAGTGGTGGAGGTCGCGTTGCACGCTCTTAGCGATGACTCAGTCTGATTGGCGGAGGACGCGTTGCGTGTTCTTAGCGATGACTCAGTCTGAGTGGTGGAGGACGCGTTGCACGCTCTTAGCGATGACTCAGTCTGATTGGCGGAGGACGCGTTGCGCGTTCTTAGCGATGACTCAGTCTGGGTGGCGGAGGACGCGTTGCACGCTCTTAGCGATGACTCAGTCTGATTGGCGGAGGACGCGTTGCGTGTTCTTAGCGATGACTCAGTCTGGGTGTTGAAGGACGCGTTTCACGTTCTTAGCGATGACTCAGTCTGGGTGGCGGAGGATGCGTTGCACGCTCTTAGCGATGACTCAGTCTGGGTGTTGAAGGACGCGTTTCACGTTCTTAGCGATGACTCAGTCTGGGTGGCGGAGGACGCGTTGCGCGTTCTTAGCGATGACCCAGTCTGGGTGGTGGACGCGTTGCGTGTTCTTAGCGAAGACTCAGTCTGGGTGGTGGAGGACGCATTGCGCGTTCTTAGCGATGACTCAGTCTGGGTGGCGGAGGTTGCATTGCACGCTCCGAGCGATGACTCAGTCTGGGTGGTGGACGCGTTGCGTGTTCTTAGCGATGACTCAGTCTGAGTGTCGGAGGACGCGTTGCATGCTTAGCGATGACTCAGTTTGGGTGGTGGAGGATGCGTTGCGTGTTCTTAGCGATGACTCAGTCTGGGTGGCGGAGGACGCGTTGCATGCTTAGCGATGACTCAGTTTGGGTGGTGGAGGATGCGTTGCGTGTTCTTAGCGATGACTCAGTCTGGGTGGTGGAGGACGCGTTGCACGCTCTTAGCGATGACTCAGTCTGAGTGGCGGAGGACGCGTTGCACGTTCCTAGCGATGACCCAGTCTGGGTGGTGGAGGACGCGTTGCGTGTTCTTAGCGATGACTCAGTCTGGGTGGTGGAGGACGCGTTGCGTGTTCTTAGCGATGACCCAGTCTGGGTGGTGGAGGACGCGTTGCGTGTTCTTAGAGATGACTCAGTCTGGGTGGTGGAGGACGCGTTGCGCATTCTTAGCGATGACTCAGTCTGAGTGGTGGAGGACGCGTTGCACGCTCTTAGCGATGACTCAGTCTGATTGGCGGAGGACGCGTTGCGCGTTCTTAGCGATGACTCAGTCTGGGTGGCGGAGGACGCGTTGCACGCTCTTAGCGATGACTCAGTCTGATTGGCGGAGGACGCGTTGCGTGTTCTTAGCGATGACTCAGTCTGAGTGGTGGAGGACGCGTTGCACGCTCTTAGCGATGACTCAGTCTGATTGGCGGAGGACGCGTTGCGCGTTCTTAGCGATGACTCAGTCTGGGTGCGGAGGACGCGTTGCACGCTCTTAGCGATGACTCAGTCTGATTGGCGGAGGACGCGTTGCGTGTTCTTAGCGATGACTCAGTCTGAGTGGTGGAGGACGCGTTGCACGCTCTTAGCGATGACTCAGTCTGATTGGCGGAGGACGCGTTGCGCGTTCTTAGCGATGACTCAGTCTGGGTGGCGGAGGACGCGTTGCACGCTCTTAGCGAGGACTCAGTCTGATTGGCGGAGGACGCGTTGCCTGTTCTTAGCGATGACTCAGTCTGAGTGGTGGAGGTCGCGTTGCACGCTCTTAGCGATGACTCAGTCTGATTGGCGGAGGACGCGTTGCGTGTTCTTAGCGATGACTCAGTCTGAGTGGTGGAGGACGCGTTGCACGCTCTTAGCGATGACTCAGTCTGATTGGCGGAGGACGCGTTGCGCGTTCTTAGCGATGACTCAGTCTGGGTGGCGGAGGACGCGTTGCACGCTCTTAGCGATGACTCAGTCTGATTGGTGGAGGACGCGTTGCGTGTTCTTAGCGATGACTCAGTCTGGGTGTTGAAGGACGCGTTTCACGTTCTTAGCGATGACTCAGTCTGGGTGGCGGAGGATGCGTTGCACGCTCTTAGCGATGACTCAGTCTGGGTGTTGAAGGACGCGTTTCACGTTCTTAGCGATGACTCAGTCTGGGTGGCGGAGGACGCGTTGCGCGTTCTTAGCGATGACCCAGTCTGAGTGGTGGACGCGTTGCGTGTTCTTAGCGATGACTCAGTCTGGGTGGTGGAGGACGCATTGCGCGTTCTTAGCGATGACTCAGTCTGGGTGGCGGAGGTTGCATTGCACGCTCCGAGCGATGACTCAGTCTGGGTGGTGGACGCGTTGCGTGTTCTTAGCGATGACTCAGTCTGAGTGTCGGAGGACGCGTTGCATGCTTAGCGATGACTCAGTTTGGGTGGTGGAGGATGCGTTGCGTGTTCTTAGCGATGACTCAGTCTGGGTGGCGGAGGACGCGTTGCATGCTTAGCGATGACTCAGTTTGGGTGGTGGAGGATGCGTTGCGTGTTCTTAGCGATGACTCAGTCTGGGTGGTGGAGGTCGCGTTGCACGCTCTTAGCGATGACTCAGTCTGAGTGGCGGAGGACGCGTTGCACGTTCCTAGCGATGACCCAGTCTGGGTGGTGGAGGACGCGTTGCGTGTTCTTAGCGATGACCCAGTCTGGGTGGTGGAGGACGCGTTGCGTGTTCTTAGCGATGACTCAGTCTGGGTGGTGGAGGACGCGTTGCGTGTTCTTAGCGATGACTCAGTCTGGGTGGCGGAGGACGCGTTGCGCATTCTTAGCGATGACCCAGTCTGGGTGGTGGAGGACGCGTTGCGTGTTCTTAGCGATGACTCAGTCTGGGTGGCGGAGGACGCGTTGCGTGTTCTTAGCGATGACTCAGTCTGGGTGACGGAGGACGCGTTGCGTGTTCTTAGTGATGACTCAGTCTGGGTGGCGGAGGACGCGTTGCGCGTTCTTAGCGATGACTCAGTCTGGGTGGCGGAGGTTGCATTGCACGCTCCGAGTGATGACTCAGTCTGGGTGGTGGACGCGTTGCGTGTTCTTAGCGATGACTCAGTCTGAGTGTCGGAGGATGCGTTGCATGCTTAGCGATGACTCAGTCTGGGTGGCGGAGGACGCGTTGCTCGTTCTTAGCGATGACCCAGTCTGGGTGGTGGACGCGTTGCGTGTTCTTAGCGATGACTCAGTCTGGGTGGTGGAGGACGCGTTGCGCGTTCTTAGCGATGACTCAGTCTGGGTGGCAGAGGTTGCATTGCACGCTCCGAGCGATGACCCAGTCTGGGTGGTGGACGCGTTGCGCGTTCTTAGCGATGACTCAGTCTGAGTGTCGGAGGACGCGTTGCATGCTTAGCGATGACTCAGTTTGGGTGGTGGAGGACGCGTTGCGTGTTCTTAGCGATGACTCAGTCTGGGTGGTGGAGGTCGCGTTGCACGCTCTTAGCGATGACTCAGTCTGGGTGGCGGAGGACGCGTTGCGTGTTCTTAGCGATGACTCAGTCTGGGTGGTGGAGGACGCGTTGCACGTTCTTAGTGATGACCCAGTCTGGGTGGTGGACGCGTTGCGTGTTCTTAGCGATGACTCAATCTGGGTGGCGGAGGATGCGTTGCACGTTCTTAGCGATGACCCAGTCTGGGTGGTGGACGCGTTGCGTGTTCTTAGCGATGACTCAGTCTGGGTGGCGGAGGACGCGTTGCGTGTTCTTAGCGATGACTCAGTCTGAGTGGCGGAGGACGCGTTGCGTGCTCTTAGCGATGACTCAGTCTGGGTGGTGGAGGATGCATTGCACGCTCTTAGCGATGACTCAGTCTGGGTGGCGGAGGACGCGTTGCACGCTCTTAGCGATGACTCAGTTTGGGTGGTGGAGGACGCGTTGCACGTTCTTAGCAATGACTCAGTATGGGTGGTGGAGGACGCGTTGCACGTTCTTAGCAATGACTCAGTCTGGGTAGCGGAGGACGCGTTGCACGCTCTTAGCGATGACTCAGTTTGGGTGGTGGAGGACGCGTTGCACGTTCTTAGCAATGACTCAGTATGGGTGGTGGAGGACGCGTTGCACGTTCTTAGCAATGACTCAGTCTGGGTAGCGGAGGACGCGTTGCACGCTCTTAGCGATGACTCAGTCTGGGTGGTGGAGGACGCGTTGCACGTTCTTAGCGATGACTCAGTCTGATTGGCGGAGGACGCGTTGCGTGTTCTTAGCAATGACTCTGTCTGAGTGGCGGAGGACGCGGGTTCTTAATAATGACCCAGTCTGGGTGGCGAAGTACGCGTTGCGCGTTCTTAGTGAGGACGCGTTGCGCGTTCTTAGCGATGACTCAGTCTGAGTGGCGGAGGACGCGTTGCGTGTTCTTAGCGATGACTCAGTCTGGGTGGCGGAGGACGCGCTGCGCTTTCTTAGCGATGACTCAGTCTGGGTGGCGGAGGACACGTTGCGTGTTCTTAGCGATGACTCAGCCTGGGTGGTGGAGGACGCCTTGCGTGTTCTTAGCGATGACTCAGTCTGGGTGGCGGAGGACGCATTGCACGCTCTTAGCGATGACTCAGTCTGGGTGGCGGAGGTCGCGTTGCACGCTCTTAGCGATGACTCAGTCTGGGTGGTGGAGGACGCGTTGCGTGTTCTTAGCGATGACTCAGTCTGGGTGGTAGAGGACACGTTGCACGTTCTTAGCAATGACTCAGTCTGGGTGGTGGACGCGTTGCACGTTCTTAGCAATGACTCAGTCTGGGTAGCGGAGGACGCGTTGCACGCTCTTAGCGATGACTCAGTCTGGGTGGTGGAGGACGCGTTGCACGTTCTTAGCGATGACTCAGTCTGGGTGGTGGAGGACACGTTGCACGTTCTTAGCGATGACTTAGTCTGGGTGGCGGAGGACGCGTTGCGTGTTCTTAGCGATGACTCAGTCTGGGTGGCGGAGGACGCGTTGCACGTTCTTAGCGATGACTCAGTCTGGGTGGCGGAGGACGCGTTGCACGTTCTTAGCGATGACTCAGTCTGGGTGGTGGAGGACGCGTTGCATGTTCTTAGCGATGACTCAATCTGGGTGGCGGAGGACACGTTGCACGTTCTTAGCGATGACTCAGTCTGGACGCGTTGCACGTTCTTAGCAATGACTCAGTCTGGGTGGCGGAGGACGCGTTGCACGCTCTTAACGATGACTCAGTCTGGGTGGTGGAGGATGCGTTGCACGTTCTTAGCGATGACTCAGTCTGGGTGGCGGAGGACGCGTTGCGCATTCTTAGCGATGACTCAGTCTGGGTGGTGGAGGACGCGTCGCACGTTCTTAGCGATGACTCAGTCTGGGTGGTGGAGGACGCGTTGCACGTTCTTAGCGATGACTCAGTCTGGGTGGTGGAGGACGCGTTGCACGTTCTTAGCGATGACTCAGTCTGGGTGGTGGAGGACGCGTTGCACGTACTTAGCGATGACTCAGTCTGGGTGGTGGAGGACGCGTCGCACGTTCTTAGCGATGACTCAGTCTGAGTGGCGGAGGACGCGTTGCGCATTCTTAGCGATGACTCAGTCTGGGTGGTGGAGGACGCGTTGCACGCTCTTAGCGATGACTCAGTCTGAGTGGCGGAGAACGCGTTGCACGTTCTTAGCGATGACTTAGTCTGGGTGGCGGAGGACGCATTGCACGTTCTTAGTGATGACTCAATCTGAGTGGCGGAGGACGCGTTGCGCATTCTTAGCGATGACTCAGTCTGAGTGGCGGAGGACGCGTTGCACGTTCTTAGCGATGACTTAGTCTGAGTGGCGGAGGACGCGTTGCGCATTTTTAGCGATGACTCAGTCTGAGTGGTGGAGGACGCGTTGCACGTTCTTAGCGATGACTTAGTCTGAGTGGCGGAGGACACGTTGCACGTTCTTAGCGATGACTCAGTCTGGGTGGTGGAGGACGCGTTGCACGTTCTTAGCGATGACTCAGTCTGGGTGGCGGAGGACGCGTTGCACGTTCTTAGCGATGGCTCAGTCTGGGTGGCGGAGGACGCGTTGCGCATTCTTAGCGATGACTCAGTCTGAGTGGCGGAGGACGCGTTGCGTGTTCTTAGCGATGACTCAGTCTGGGTGGCGGAGGACGCGCTGCGCTTTCTTAGCGATGACTCAGTCTGGGTGGCGGAGGACACGTTGCGTGTTCTTAGCGATGACTCAGCCTGGGTGGTGGAGGACGCCTTGCGTGTTCTTAGCGATGACTCAGTCTGGGTGGCGGAGGACGCGTTGCACGCTCTTAGCGATGACTCAGTCTGGGTGGCGGAGGTCGCGTTGCACGCTCTTAGCGATGACTCAGTCTGGGTGGCGGAGGACGCGTTGCACGTTCTTAGCGATGACTCAGTCTGGGTGGTGGAGGACGCGTTGCGTGTTCTTAGCGATGACTCAGTCTGGGTGGTGGAGGACACGTTGCACGTTCTTAGCAATGACTCAGTCTGGGTGGCGGAGGACGCGTTGCACGTTCTTAGCAATGACTCAGTCTGGGTAGCGGAGGACGCGTTGCACGCTCTTAGCGATGACTCAGTCTGGGTGGTGGAGGACGCGTTGCACGTTCTTAGCGATGACGCAGTCTGGACACGTTGCACGTTCTTAGCAATGACTCAGTCTGGGTGGCGGAGGATGCGTTGCACGTTCTTAGCGATGACTCAGTCTGGGTGGCGAGGACGCGTTGCACGTTCTTAGCGATGACTCAGTCTGGATGGTGGAGGACGCGTTGCACGTTCTTAGCGATGACTCAGTCTGGGTGGCGGAGGACGCGTTGCGCATTCTTAGCGATGACTCAGTCTGGGTGGTGGAGGACGCGTCGCACGTTCTTAGCGATGACTCAGTCTGGGTGGTGGAGGACGCGTTGCACGTTCTTAGCGATGACTCAGTCTGGGTGGTGGAGGACGCGTTGCACGTACTTAGCGATGACTCAGTCTGGGTGGTGGAGGACGCGTCGCACGTTCTTAGCGATGACTCAGTCTGAGTGGCGGAGGACGCGTTGCGCATTCTTAGCGATGACTCAGTCTGGGTGGTGGAGGACGCGTTGCACGCTCTTAGCGATGACTCAGTCTGAGTGGCGGAGAACGCGTTGCACGTTCTTAGCGATGACTTAGTCTGGGTGGCGGAGGACGCATTGCACGTTCTTAGTGATGACTCAATCTGAGTGGCGGAGGACGCGTTGCGCATTCTTAGCGATGACTCAGTCTGAGTGGCGGAGGACGCGTTGCACGTTCTTAGCGATGACTTAGTCTGAGTGGCGGAGGACGCGTTGCGCATTCTTAGCGATGACTCAGTCTGAGTGGTGGAGGACGCGTTGCACGTTCTTAGCGATGACTTAGTCTGAGTGGCGGAGGACACGTTGCACGTTCTTAGCGATGACTCAGTCTGGGTGGTGGAGGACGCGTTGCACGTTCTTAGCGATGACTCAGTCTGGGTGGCGGAGGACGCGTTGCACGTTCTTAGCGATGGCTCAGTCTGGGTGGCGGAGGACGCGTTGCGCATTCTTAGCGATGACTCAGTCTGAGTGGCGGAGGACGCGTTGCGTGTTCTTAGCGATGACTCAGTCTGGGTGGCGGAGGACGCGCTGCGCTTTCTTAGCGATGACTCAGTCTGGGTGGCGGAGGACACGTTGCGTGTTCTTAGCGATGACTCAGCCTGGGTGGTGGAGGACGCCTTGCGTGTTCTTAGCGATGACTCAGTCTGGGTGGCGGAGGACGCGTTGCACGCTCTTAGCGATGACTCAGTCTGGGTGGCGGAGGTCGCGTTGCACGCTCTTAGCGATGACTCAGTCTGGGTGGCGGAGGACGCGTTGCACGTTCTTAGCGATGACTCAGTCTGGGTGGTGGAGGACGCGTTGCGTGTTCTTAGCGATGACTCAGTCTGGGTGGTGGAGGACACGTTGCACGTTCTTAGCAATGACTCAGTCTGGGTGGCGGAGGACGCGTTGCACGTTCTTAGCAATGACTCAGTCTGGGTAGCGGAGGACGCGTTGCACGCTCTTAGCGATGACTCAGTCTGGGTGGTGGAGGACGCGTTGCACGTTCTTAGCGATGACGCAGTCTGGACACGTTGCACGTTCTTAGCAATGACTCAGTCTGGGTGGCGGAGGACGCGTTGCACGTTCTTAGCGATGACTCAGTCTGGGTGGCGAGGACGCGTTGCACGTTCTTAGCGATGACTCAGTCTGGATGGTGGAGGACGCGTTGCACGTTCTTAGCGATGACTCAGTCTGGGTGGCGGAGGACGCGTTGCGCATTCTTAGCGATGACTCAGTCTGGGTGGTGGAGGACGCGTCGCACGTTCTTAGCGATGACTCAGTCTGGGTGGTGGAGGACGCGTTGCACGTTCTTAGCGATGACTCAGTCTGGGTGGTGGAGGACGCGTTGCACGTTCTTAGCGATGACTCAGTCTGGGTGGTGGAGGACGCGTTGCACGTACTTAGCGATGACTCAGTCTGGGTGGTGGAGGACGCGTCGCACGTTCTTAGCGATGACTCAGTCTGAGTGGCGGAGGACGCGTTGCGCATTCTTAGCGATGACTCAGTCTGGGTGGTGGAGGACGCGTTGCACGCTCTTAGCGATGACTCAGTCTGAGTGGTGGAGGACGCGTTGCACGTTCTTAGCGATGACTTAGTCTGGGTGGCGGAGGACGCATTGCACGTTCTTAGTGATGACTCAATCTGAGTGGCGGAGGACGCGTTGCGCATTCTTAGCGATGACTCAGTCTGAGTGGCGGAGGACGCGTTGCACGTTCTTAGCGATGACTTAGTCTGAGTGGCGGAGGACGCGTTGCGCATTCTTAGCGATGACTCAGTCTGAGTGGTGGAGGACGCGTTGCACGTTCTTAGCGATGACTTAGTCTGAGTGGCGGAGGACACGTTGCACGTTCTTAGCGATGACTCAGTCTGGGTGGTGGAGGACGCGTTGCACGTTCTTAGCGATGACTCAGTCTGGGTGGCGGAGGACGCGTTGCACGTTCTTAGCGATGGCTCAGTCTGGGTGGCGGAGGACGCGTTGCGCATTCTTAGCGATGACTCAGTCTGAGTGGCGGAGGACGCGTTGCGTGTTCTTAGCGATGACTCAGTCTGGGTGGCGGAGGACGCGCTGCGCTTTCTTAGCGATGACTCAGTCTGGATGGCGGAGGACACGTTGCGTGTTCTTAGCGATGACTCAGCCTGGGTGGTGGAGGACGCCTTGCGTGTTCTTAGCGATGACTCAGTCTGGGTGGCGGAGGACGCGTTGCACGCTCTTAGCGATGACTCAGTCTGGGTGGCGAAGTACGCGTTGCACGGTCTTAGCGATGACTCAGTCTGGGTGGTGGAGGACGCGTTGCGTGTTCTTAGCGATGACTCAGTCTGGGTGGTGGAGGACACGTTGCACGTTCTTAGCAATGACTCAGTCTGGGTGGCGGAGGACGCGTTGCACGTTCTTAGCAATGACTCAGTCTGGGTAGCGGAGGACGCGTTGCACGCTCTTAGCGATGACTCAGTCTGGGTGGTGGAGGACGCGTTGCACGTTCTTAGCGATGACGCAGTCTGGACACGTTGCACGTTCTTAGCAATGACTCAGTCTGGGTGGCGGAGGACGCGTTGCACGTTCTTAGCGATGACTCAGTCTGGGTGGCGAGGACGCGTTGCACGTTCTTAGCGATGACTCAGTCTGGGTGGTGGAGGACGCGTTGCACGTTCTTAGCGATGACTCAGTCTGGGTGGCGGAGGACGCGTTGCGCATTCTTAGCGATGACTCAGTCTGGGTGGTGGAGGACGCGTCGCACGTTCTTAGCGATGACTCAGTCTGGGTGGTGGAGGACGCGTTGCACGTTCTTAGCGATGACTCAGTCTGGGTGGTGGAGGACGCGTTGCACGTTCTTAGCGATGACTCAGTCTGGGTGGTGGAGGACGCGTTGCACGTACTTAGCGATGACTCAGTCTGGGTGGTGGAGGACGCGTCGCACGTTCTTAGCGATGACTCAGTCTGAGTGGCGGAGGACGCGTTGCGCATTCTTAGCGATGACTCAGTCTGGGTGGTGGAGGACGCGTTGCACGCTCTTAGCGATGACTCAGTCTGAGTGGCGGAGGACGCGTTGCACGTTCTTAGCGATGACTTAGTCTGGGTGGCGGAGGACGCATTGCACGTTCTTAGTGATGACTCAATCTGAGTGGCGGAGGACGCGTTGCGCATTCTTAGCGATGACTCAGTCTGAGTGGCGGAGGACGCGTTGCACGTTCTTAGCGATGACTTAGTCTGAGTGGCGGAGGACGCGTTGCGCATTCTTAGCGATGACTCAGTCTGAGTGGTGGAGGACGCGTTGCACGTTCTTAGCGATGACTTAGTCTGAGTGGCGGAGGACACGTTGCACGTTCTTAGCGATGACTCAGTCTGGGTGGCGGAGGACACGTTGCACGTTCTTAGCGATGGCTCAGTCTGGGTGGCGGAGGACGCGTTGCGCATTCTTAGCGATGACTCAGTCTGAGTGGCGGAGGACGCGTTGCGTGTTCTTAGCGATGACTCAGTCTGGGTGGCGGAGGACGCGCTGCGCTTTCTTAGCGATGACTCAGTCTGGGTGGCGGAGGACACGTTGCGTGTTCTTAGCGATGACTCAGCCTGGGTGGTGGAGGATGCCTTGCGTGTTCTTAGCGATGACTCAGTCTGGGTGGCGGAGAACGCGTTGCACGTTCTTAGCGATGACTCAGTCTGGGTGGTGGAGGACGCGTTGCGTGTTCTTAGCGATGACTCAGTCTGGGTGGTGGAGGACACGTTGCACGTTCTTAGCGATGACTCAGTCTGGGTGGTGGAGGACGCGTTGCACGTTCTTAGCGATGACGCAGTCTGGACACGTTGCACGTTCTTAGCAATGACTCAGTCTGGGTGGCGGAGGACGCGTTGCACGTTCTTAGCGATGACTCAGTCTGGGTGGCGAGGACGCGTTGCACGTTCTTAGCGATGACTCAGTCTGGGTGGTGGAGGACGCGTTGCACGTTCTTAGCGATGACTCAGTCTGGGTGGCGGAGGACGCGTTGCGCATTCTTAGCGATGACTCAGTCTGGGTGGTGGAGGACGCGTCGCACGTTCTTAGCGATGACTCAGTCTGGGTGGTGGAGGACGCGTTGCACGTTCTTAGCGATGACTCAGTCTGGGTGGTGGAGGACGCGTTGCACGTTCTTAGCGATGACTCAGTCTGGGTGGTGGAGGACGCGTTGCACGTACTTAGCGATGACTCAGTCTGGGTGGTGGAGGACGCGTCGCACGTTCTTAGCGATGACTCAGTCTGAGTGGCGGAGGACGCGTTGCGCATTCTTAGCGATGACTCAGTCTGGGTGGTGGAGGACGCGTTGCACGCTCTTAGCGATGACTCAGTCTGAGTGGCGGAGGACGCGTTGCACGTTCTTAGCGATGACTTAGTCTGGGTGGCGGAGGACGCATTGCACGTTCTTAGTGATGACTCAATCTGAGTGGCGGAGGACGCGTTGCGCATTCTTAGCGATGACTCAGTCTGAGTGGCGGAGGACGCGTTGCACGTTCTTAGCGATGACTTAGTCTGAGTGGCGGAGGACGCGTTGCGCATTCTTAGCGATGACTCAGTCTGAGTGGTGGAGGACGCGTTGCACGTTCTTAGCGATGACTTAGTCTGAGTGGCGGAGGACACGTTGCACGTTCTTAGCGATGACTCAGTCTGGGTGGCGGAGGACACGTTGCACGTTCTTAGCGATGGCTCAGTCTGGGTGGCGGAGGACGCGTTGCGCATTCTTAGCGATGACTCAGTCTGAGTGGCGGAGGACGCGTTGCGTGTTCTTAGCGATGACTCAGTCTGGGTGGCGGAGGACGCGCTGCGCTTTCTTAGCGATGACTCAGTCTGGGTGGCGGAGGACACGTTGCGTGTTCTTAGCGATGACTCAGTCTGGGTGGCGGAGGACACGTTGCGTGTTCTTAGCGATGACTCAGCCTGGGTGGTGGAGGATGCCTTGCACGTTCTTAGCGATGACTCAGTCTGGGTGGTGGAGGACGCGTTGCGTGTTCTTAGCGATGACTCAGTCTGGGTGGTGGAGGACACGTTGCACGTTCTTAGCAATGACTCAGTCTGGGTGGCGGAGGACGCATTGCACGTTCTTAGCAATGACTCAGTCTGGGTAGCGGAGGACGCGTTGCACGCTCTTAGCGATGACTCAGTCTGGGTGGTGGAGGACGCGTTGCACGTTCTTAGCGATGACGCAGTCTGGACACGTTGCACGTTCTTAGCAATGACTCAGTCTGGGTGGCGGAGGACGCGTTGCACGTTCTTAGCGATGACTCAGTCTGGGTGGCGAGGACGCGTTGCACGTTCTTAGCGATGACTCAGTCTGGGTGGTGGAGGACGCGTTGCACGTTCTTAGCGATGACTCAGTCTGGGTGGCGGAGGACGCGTTGCGCATTCTTAGCGATGACTCAGTCTGGGTGGTGGAGGACGCGTCGCACGTTCTTAGCGATGACTCAGTCTGGGTGGTGGAGGACGCGTTGCACGTTCTTAGCGATGACTCAGTCTGGGTGGTGGAGGACGCGTTGCACGTTCTTAGCGATGACTCAGTCTGGGTGGTGGGGGACGCGTTGCACGTACTTAGCGATGACTCAGTCTGGGTGGTGGAGGACGCGTCGCACGTTCTTAGCGATGACTCAGTCTGAGTGGCGGAGGACGCGTTGCGCATTCTTAGCGATGACTCAGTCTGGGTGGTGGAGGACGCGTTGCACGCTCTTAGCGATGACTCAGTCTGAGTGGCGGAGGACGCGTTGCACGTTCTTAGCGATGACTTAGTCTGGGTGGCGGAGGACGCATTGCACGTTCTTAGTGATGACTCAATCTGAGTAGCGGAGGACGCGTTGCACGTTCTTAGCGATGACTTAGTCTGGGTGGCGGAGGACGCATTGCACGTTCTTAGCGATGACTCAGTCTGAGTGGCGGAGGACGCGTTGCGCATTCTTAGCGATGACTCAGTCTGGGTGGTGGAGGACGCGTTGCACGCTCTTAGCGATGACTCAGTCTGGGTGGCGGAGGACGCGTTGCGCATTCTTAGCGATGACTCAGTCTGGGTGGTGGAGGACGCGTCGCACGTTCTTAGCGATGACTCAGTCTGGGTGGTGGAGGACGCGTTGCACGTTCTTAGCGATGACTCAGTCTGGGTGGTGGAGGACGCGTTGCACGTTCTTAGCGATGACTCAGTCTGGGTGGTGGAGGACGCGTTGCACGTACTTAGCGATGACTCAGTCTGGGTGGTGGAGGACGCGTCGCACGTTCTTAGCGATGACTCAGTCTGAGTGGCGGAGGACGCGTTGCGCATTCTTAGCGATGACTCAGTCTGGGTGGTGGAGGACGCGTTGCACGCTCTTAGCGATGACTCAGTCTGAGTGGCGGAGGACGCGTTGCACGTTCTTAGCGATGACTTAGTCTGGGTGGCGGAGGACGCATTGCACGTTCTTAGTGATGACTCAATCTGAGTGGCGGAGGACGCGTTGCGCATTCTTAGCGATGACTCAGTCTGAGTGGCGGAGGACGCGTTGCACGTTCTTAGCGATGACTTAGTCTGAGTGGCGGAGGACGCGTTGCGCATTCTTAGCGATGACTCAGTCTGAGTGGTGGAGGACGCGTTGCACGTTCTTAGCGATGACTTAGTCTGAGTGGCGGAGGACACGTTGCACGTTCTTAGCGATGACTCAGTCTGGGTGGCGGAGGACACGTTGCACGTTCTTAGCGATGGCTCAGTCTGGGTGGCGGAGGACGCGTTGCGCATTCTTAGCGATGACTCAGTCTGAGTGGCGGAGGACGCGTTGCGTGTTCTTAGCGATGACTCAGTCTGGGTGGCGGAGGACGCGCTGCGCTTTCTTAGCGATGACTCAGTCTGGGTGGCGGAGGACACGTTGCGTGTTCTTAGCGATGACTCAGTCTGGGTGGCGGAGGACACGTTGCGTGTTCTTAGCGATGACTCAGCCTGGGTGGTGGAGGACACGTTGCACGTTCTTAGCGATGACTCAGTCTGGGTGGTGGAGGACGCGTTGCGTGTTCTTAGCGATGACTCAGTCTGGGTGGTGGAGGACACGTTGCACGTTCTTAGCAATGACTCAGTCTGGGTGGCGGAGGACGCATTGCACGTTCTTAGCAATGACTCAGTCTGGGTAGCGGAGGACGCGTTGCACGCTCTTAGCGATGACTCAGTCTGGGTGGTGGAGGACGCGTTGCACGTTCTTAGCGATGACGCAGTCTGGACACGTTGCACGTTCTTAGCAATGACTCAGTCTGGGTGGCGGAGGACGCGTTGCACGTTCTTAGCGATGACTCAGTCTGGGTGGCGAGGACGCGTTGCACGTTCTTAGCGATGACTCAGTCTGGGTGGTGGAGGACGCGTTGCACGTTCTTAGCGATGACTCAGTCTGGGTGGCGAGGACGCGTTGCACGTTCTTAGCGATGACTCAGTCTGGGTGGTGGAGGACGCGTTGCACGTTCTTAGCGATGACTCAGTCTGGGTGGCGGAGGACGCGTTGCGCATTCTTAGCGATGACTCAGTCTGGGTGGTGGAGGACGCGTCGCACGTTCTTAGCGATGACTCAGTCTGGGTGGTGGAGGACGCGTTGCACGTTCTTAGCGATGACTCAGTCTGGGTGGTGGAGGACGCGTTGCACGTTCTTAGCGATGACTCAGTCTGGGTGGTGGGGGACGCGTTGCACGTACTTAGCGATGACTCAGTCTGGGTGGTGGAGGACGCGTCGCACGTTCTTAGCGATGACTCAGTCTGAGTGGCGGAGGACGCGTTGCGCATTCTTAGCGATGACTCAGTCTGGGTGGTGGAGGACGCGTTGCACGCTCTTAGCGATGACTCAGTCTGAGTGGCGGAGGACGCGTTGCACGTTCTTAGCGATGACTTAGTCTGGGTGGCGGAGGACGCATTGCACGTTCTTAGTGATGACTCAATCTGAGTAGCGGAGGACGCGTTGCACGTTCTTAGCGATGACTTAGTCTGGGTGGCGGAGGACGCATTGCACGTTCTTAGCGATGACTCAGTCTGAGTGGCGGAGGACGCGTTGCGCATTCTTAGCGATGACTCAGTCTGGGTGGTGGAGGACGCGTTGCACGCTCTTAGCGATGACTCAGTCTGAGTGGCGGAGGACGCGTTGCACGTTCTTAGCGATGACTTAGTCTGGGTGGCGGAGGACGCATTGCACGTTCTTAGTGATGACTCAATCTGAGTAGCGGAGGACGCGTTGCGCATTCTTAGCGATGACTCAGTCTGAGTGGCGGAGGACAGTCTGGGTGGTGGAGGACGCGTTGCGCATTCTTAGCGATGACTCAGTCTGAGTGGCGGAGGACGCGTTGCACGTTCTTAGCGATGACTTAGTCTGAGTGGCGGAGGACACGTTGCACGTTCTTAGCGATGACTCAGTCTGGGTGGCGGAGGACGCGTTGCACGTTCTTAGCGATGGCTCAGTCTGGGTGGCGGAGGACGCATTGCGCATTCTTAGCGATGACTCAGTCTGAGTGGCGGAGGACGCGTTGCACGTTCTTAGCGATGGCTCAGTCTGGGTGGCGGAGGACGCGTTGCGCTGGAGTTTACGGCGCTCCATTTCCATCTCATTCCTTCTATATTATGCAGATGGCGGGAATCGTGACGGAGGCGGAGTCAGCAGATAAATGACGGCGGAGATGTCACAGAGAATGGAGGGGGGAGGGGTGAACCGATCAGATGCGTCTTCTAAAAATAAATAAAATATTAATTAGGGCGCACTTCAAAGAGCGTTCCCCAGACGCGCTACGCAAAGATTTCTGATCAGCGACAGGCCGACTTTTCCAGGAAAATAAATAAATAAATAAATAAATAAATATCGGGTAATTATGAAAGTCGTGTTTTTTCCTCCAGTGGAAAAGATGGCGGATTGTGGCGAGGGAATAATTAGCGGGAGAAAACAAACTCAGCGAGAAGAAAACGAGACGCGGTCTGTGCTCGCCGCGTCCAACGCTTGGCTGATCTGAGCGGCGGAGCGTAGCGGGATTCCTCGCCCCCCGTGTGTCTGACTTCACATCATCCCCGAATTGTATAATATATTGCAGATAAACTTACAACCAGATCTGTCTAATGGGAACACGGACATCGATTATATTCCTACTACATCGTCCTGGGGAAGAGCGATCCCGATACCATCAATCTTCTGCAGGCAGGAGGAAGCATTTCCTCAGTCTCCCCTCCCCCAGTGATCAGACTGTACATTGTAACTTTGTAGGAGGAGGAGGCATTTCCTCAGTTCCCCCTCCCCCAGTGATCAGACTGTACATTGTAACTTTGTAGCAAATCATAAACTGGGAGCTTGCAGCAGGGGCTGATCTGTGTCAGACATTTGTGAACACAGCCAAGAATTGCACAGACAGCAGGATTTACATGACCATGTCATCTCAGTCCAGGAAGTAGATGGTGACCCTGGATGATGCCTGAACAGAAGCTGGTGCCGTCCTTCTGGAGAGGAAAGCAGGGGAAGGCATTGTCGGGGCGGGGGGGGGGGGTGATCTCTGAGAGAGGGCAGGGTCACACTGACACGTGACTGCGCATGGAGAACTTTTGGGAAATACAAGACTTTTATTTGCTGTGCAGTTTTATTACATCCTCAGATCCTTATTTATGTTTTAAGATGTTAAATGGATACAAATGAGACTTTGTAACAGCGAATAATAATAATAATAATAATAATAATAATAATAATAAAAATAATAATAATAATAATAATAATAATAATAATAATAAATAATTAATAATAATAATAATAAACTTTGAATGAATGTTTCTTTTATATATTTTCTAGTCTGACCCTCCAACTCATCTCTATGGAGCGCAGGCACCGGAGGACAATTCAGCAGAAGCCCTGCAGGGGGCGGCGGTGAGACAAAGGTGTCGGCACCGTATTTGAGGCTGACTTCTTTCTAACTAAGGGGGAGGGGACAAGTAAAGTTGTTTTTTTTTTTCATTCAATAACATTTTTATTCAGAAAGGATTTGAAGAAAAGTCGTCATATAGACGTCAGCGTCTGGAGTGACGTCATCGCGGCGCCGGCCAATCACATAGCTGCAGAGTTGTTGCCGGTGTTATGCCGAGAAAGTTCCGCTCGGCGGATTAGTTCCCCCCTCTACTGCGCATGCGCAGTAGAAGCCGGCGGAAATAGCCGAAGCGGAACAGCTGAAAATCAGCTGTACACGGCGCCTGTAAGAGGGCCCCTCGCGGGCTCGCTTCGCTCGCCACGCTTCGGGCACGCCCTCGCTGCGCTCGGCACTTTTAGATTCCCCCTCTAGGTCCACTTGGATAGAGGGGAAGGAATCTGGACCCAGAGCGCAGGCGCCGTGTACAGCTGATCGAAGCGTTTGAGCTTCGGCTATCTCCGGCGGCCAACAGTACTACGTACTGCGCAGGCGCTGCGCCTGCGCAGTACAGGGGGGAACCTATCCGCAGAAGGAACTTATTCGGCAAGACACCGGCCACACGGCTTGGACTGGTCTTTACTGGTCAGGAAGGCTTCATGGTGATATGAGTTGGGACTGCTGTAGGTGGTCCCAGTATGATAG
>JBBGZY010003457.1:0-32674 GCA_037952925.1 Lithobates clamitans | reverse complement strand
CCCATATCACCGTCCCGCCTACATGATTCCCCCCCCCCCCGATATCGACGTCCCGCCTACATGATCCCCCCCATATCACCGTCCCGCCTACATGATCCCCCCCGATATCAGCGTCCCGCCTACATGACCCCCCCCCCTCTGATATCAAGGTCCCCCCTACATGACCCCCCCTCGATATCAAGGTCCCGCCTACATGACCCCCCCCCCGATATCAGGGTCCCGCCTACGTGATGCCCCCGATATCACCGTCCCGCCTACATGATCCCCCCCATATCACCGTCCCGCCTACATGAGTCCCCCCCCCCCCAGATATCAGCGTCCTGCCTACATGATCCCCCCCCCCCCCGATATCACCGTCCCGCCTACATGATCCCCCCCATATCAGCGTCCCGCCTACATGATCCCCCCCCGATATCAGCGTCCCGCCTACATGACCCCCCCCTCGATATCAAGGTCCCACCTACATGACCCCCCCGATATCAGGGTCCCGCCTACGCGATCCCCCCAATATCACCGTTCTGCCTACATGATCCCCCCCATATCAGCATCCCGCCTACATGAGTCCCCCCCCCCCGATATCAGTGTCCCGCCTACATGATCCCCCCCCCCCCCGATATCAGCGTCCTGCCTACATGATCCCCCCCTCCCGATATCAGCGTCCCGCCTACATGTCCCCCCCCATATCAGCGTCCCGCCTACATGAGTCCCCCCCCGATATCAGCTTCCCGCCTACATGATCCCCCCCCCGATATCACCGTCCCCGCCTACATGATCCCCCCCATATCAGCATCCCATCTACATGATCCCCCCCGATAACAGCGTCCCGCCTACATGACCCCCCCCCTCGATATCAAGGTCCCGCCTACATGACTCCCCCCGATATCAGGGTCCCGCCTACGTGATCCCCCCGATATCACCGTCCCGCCTACGTGATCTCCCCCATATCAGCGTCCCGCCTACGTGATCTCCCCCATATCAGCGTGCCGCCTACGTGATACCCCCCCCCCCCGATATCAGCGTCCTGCCTACATGTCCCCCCCACATCAGCGTCCCCGCCTACATGATCCCCCCCTCCCGATATCAGCGTCCCGCCTACATGTCCCCCCCCACATCAGCGTCCCGCCTACATGATCCCCCCCCCCCCCGATATCAGCGTCCCGCCTACATGACCCCCCCCGATATCAGCGTCCCGCCTACATGATCCCCCCCCCCCGATATCAGCGTCTGCCTACATGTCCCCCCCACATCAGCGTCCGCCTACATGATCCCCCCCCCCGATATCAGCGTCCCGGCCTACATGTCCCCCCCACATCAGCGTCCCGCCTACATGATCCCCCCTCCCGATATCAGCGTCCCGCCTAACCCATGTCCCCCCCATATCAGTGTCCCGCCTACATGATCCCCCCCCTCCCCGATATTAGCGTCCCGCCTACATGATCCCCCCCCCCCCGATATCAGCGTCCCGCCTACATGATCCCCCCCCCCCGATATCAGCGTCCCGCCTACATGATCCCCCCCTCCCGATATCAGCGTCCCGCCTACATGATCCCCCCATATCAGCGTCCCGCCTACATGATCCCCCCCCCCCCCCCGATATCAGCGTCCCGCCTACATGATCCCCCCCCCCCCCCGATATCAGCGTCCCGCCTACATGATCCCCCCCCATATCAGCGTCCCGCCTACATGATCCCCCCATATCAGCGTCCCGCCTACATGATCCCCCCCATATCAGCGTCCCGCCTACATGATTCCCCCCCCATATCAGCGTCCCGCCTACATGATCCCCCCCCATATCAGCGTCCCGCCTACATGATCCCCCCCCCCTATCAGCGTCCCGCCTACATGATCCCCCCCCCCTATCAGCGTCCCGCCTACATGATCCCCCCCCTATCAGCGTCCCCGCCTACATGATCCCCCCCCCCTATCAGCGTCCCGCCTACATGATCCCCCCCCATATCAGCGTCCCGCCTACGTGATCCCTCTCGATATCACCGTCCCGCATACATGATCCCCCCCTCCGATATCATTGTCCCCCCTACATGACCCCCCCACATCATACCAATTACATGATCCCCCCCCCCCCCACCGATATCGTCGTCCCGCCTACATGTCCCCCCCATATCATAGTACCGATTACATGATCTCCCCCCCCCGATATCGTCACCCCGCATACATGTCCCCCCCCCCCCCCATATCAGCCTCCCGTCTACTTGACCCCCCCCCCCCCCGATATCAGCCTCACTCTGATAACAAACCAACTTCAATAATTACTTAATAACACCTCCCCTCCCCCACAAGGGGTGTATTATTCCGGGTTCCTGGAATTCGCAGTCTGAGCTCGCCGTGTGACTTTTGTCCCGTGATCGCCAGCTGGGGGCGGAGGCCAACACAAGATTAGTGTATAGAATGTGATAGAAGAAGCTCCAAACTAACACAGACCCAAAGAGGAATGTGTCCAGATCATACCCCATTGTAGAAGCTGTAGTGAGGCCCAGAACCCCCTAGGGGGAGATCCTCAATGCACCCCCTTCCCTGGGGGGGGGATCCTCAATGCACCCCCTTCCCTGGGGGGGGGATCCTCAATGCACCCCCCTTCCCTGGGGGGGGGGATCCTCAATGCACCCCCTTCCCTGGGGGGGGATACTCAATGCACCCCCTTCCCTGGGGGGGGGATCCTCAGTGCACCCCCTTCCCTGGGGGAATCATCAATGCGCCCCCTTCCCTGGGGGGGGGGGGATCATCAATGCGCCCCCTTCCCTGGGGGGGGGGAAATCATCAATGCGCCCCCCTTCCCTGGGGGGGGGGAAATCATCAATGCGCCCCCTTCCCTGGGGGGGGGGAATCATCAATGCGCCCCCTTCCCGGGTGGGGGATCCTCAATGCGCCCCCTTCCCGGGTGGGGGATCCTCAATGCGCCCCCTTCCCGAGTGGGGGGGGGGATCCTCAATGCGCCCCCTTCCCGGGTGGGGGGGGGATCCTCAATGCGCCCCCTTCCCAGGGGGGGGGGGATTCTCAATGCGCCCCCTTCCCGAGTGGGGGGGGGGATCCTCAATGCGCCCCCTTCCCTGGGGGGGGGGATTCTTAATGCGCCCCCTTCCCTGGGGGGGGGGGATCCTCAATGCGCCCCCTTCCCGGGTGGGGGGGGGATCCTCAATGCGCCCCCTTCCCAGGGGGGGGGGATTCTCAATGCGCCCCCTTCCCTGGGGGGGGGATTCTTAATGCGCCCCCTTCCCTGGGGGGGGGATTCTCAATGCGCCCCCTTCCCTGGGGGGGGGGGATTCTCAATGCGCCCCCTTCCCTGGGGGGGGGGATTCTCAATGCGCCCCCTTCCCTGGGGGGGGGATTCTTAATGCGCCCCCTTCCCTGGGGGGGGGGATTCTCAATGCGCCCCCTTCCCTGGGGGGGGGGATTCTTAATGCGCCCCCTTCCCTGGGGGGGGGATTCTCAATGCGCCCCCTTCCCTGGGGGGGGGGGATTCTCAATGCGCCCCCTTCCCTGGGGGGGGGATTCTCAATGCGCCCCCTTCCCTGGGGGGGGATCCTCAATGCGCCCCCTTCCCTGGGGGGGGATCCTCAATGCGCCCCCTTCCCTGGGGGGGGGATCCTCAATGCGCCCCCTTCCCTGGGGGGGGGATCCTCAATGCGCCCCCTTCCCGGGGGGGGGGATCCTCAATGCGCCCCCTTCCCTGGGGGGGGGGATCCTCAATGCGCCCCCTTCCCTGGGGGGGGGGATCCTCAATGCGCCCCCTTCCCTGGGGGGGATCCTCAATGCGCCCCCTTCCCTGGGGGGGGGATCCTCAATGCGCCCCCTTCCCTGGGGGGGGGATCCTCAATGCGCCCCCTTCCCTGGGGGGGGGATCCTCAATGCGCCCCCTTCCCTGGGGGGGGATCCTCAATGCGCCCCCTTCCCTGGGGGGGATCCTCAATGCGCCCCCTTCCCTGGGGGGGATCCTCAATGCCCTTCCCTGGGTGGGGGATCCTCAATGCGCCCCCTTCCCTGGGGGGGATCCTCAATGCCCTTCCCTGGGTGGGGGATCCTCAATGCGCCCCCTTCCCTGGGGGGGATCCTCAATGCGCCCCCTTCCCTGGGGGGGATCCTCAATGCGCGCCCCCTTCCCTGGGGGGGATCCTCAATGCCCTTCCCTGGGTGGGGGATCCTCAATGCGCCCCCTTCCCTGGGGGGGATCCTCAATGCCCTTCCCTGGGTGGGGGATCCTCAATGCGCCCCCTTCCCTGGGGGGATCCTCAATGCGCCCCCTTCCCTGAGGGGGATCCTCAATGCGCCCCCTTCCCTGGGGGGGGGATCCTCAATGCCCTTTCCGGGGGGGGGGGATCCTCAGTGCGCCCCCTTCCCTGGGGGGATCCTCAATGCGCCCCCTTCCCTGGGTGGGGGTTTCTCAAGGCGCCCCCTTCCGAGGGAGGGGGGGATCCTCAATGCGCCCCCTTCCCTGGGGGGGGGGGGGTCCTCAATGTTCCCCCTTCCCTGGGGGGGGGGTCCTCAATGTTCCCCCTTCCCTGGTGGGGGTCCCCAATGCGGCCCTTTCACTGGGGGGGGGGTTATCCTCCCTGCAGCCACTTGAGTGGGACTCTGTTTCTGTTGTCATATACAGAGTATCACCCTTCCACCCTCCCCCCAGGGTCCCCCATAAATAAGGGGGGGTCATATACAGAGTATTATGGGGTAATAATGACAGGTCCTCTTCCCCGGCTCTGACCTGTACGGTGCCCGCTGTCCTCAGCACGGAGCCGCTCCATCTCAAGGAGAATAAGACCGCCGCCATCTTCCCCGGGACAGTCTGCGCTCCTCCCCGCTCCCGGCATTCAGCTCGGCACGCCTACCATAGAGACGTATGACAGGCTGCGGGAGAGGCGAGGATAGAGCGGCTGGCCGTGCTAGTCTCCTCTCCCCGCCTCTCTGGTTTGTTAAGTAACCGGCCTGGTTGTCAAGGTGACGAGATGTCATATGACGTGTTCGCGTGTCATGTACACACGGAGAGTGACGTCTATAGAGCCCCGCCCACCCCGTTCCTGAACCAGGAAGAATTGTAGTGAGAGGTCATCATTACAGAGGCCTGACCTCTACAGGGACTGGGAGGTCACCATGGCAACCAGTAGCAGTGGGGCACTAAGGTGGGGTGGAAGTAGGGTGACTAAGTGTCCCGGATTGGTCGGGACAGTCCCGCATTTTTTAGGTCTGTCCTGGGTCCCGGGCACCTTCACAGTGGTGTGCGGCCCGCACCCGGGTGCCACCAGGCCCAGACCGGCGCTGCATTGAGAGTGGTGCCGCGGCTCCCTCCTCTTCCTCCTTCCCTTCCGCAGTCTCAGATCCACGCCATGTGTGTGGAGGGAGGGGGGAGTGGGAACCCCAACACTTTGTTTTTGCAGTTTACACAAAAGTATTGTAATAGACCCGGAACACCTCTGGGTGCCTCCATAAGGCCCCTTTCACACTGGGGCGCTTTGCAGGCACTACAGCACTAAAAATAGCGCCTGCAAAGCGCCCCAAAACAGCCGCTGCTGTGTCTCCAATGTGAAAGCCCCTCAGGACAGTCTGTCCCCCAATACAACCCCCCTCAGGTCAGTCTGTCCCCCACTACATCCCCCCTCAGGTCAGTCTGTCCCCCACTACATCCCCCCTCAGGTCAGTCTGTACCCCACTACATCCACCCCAGGTCAGTCTGTCCTCCAGTATAACCCCCCCAGTCTATATCAGTGGTCTCCAAACTGCGCCCCCCCCCCAGATGTGGCCCTTTGCTTGCCTTTATCAGGCCCTTGGGGTTATTCCTCCCACTGATACAAAGCACTATTCCTTCTACACTAACAATGGGGCATAATTCCTGTCAATGATGCCAACAATAGGTTACTATTCTACTATTCCTACCACTGACCCCAACAATGTTTGGAGACCCCTGGTCTATACAGATTGGTTCAGGGTGCTTATATAATACCAGTGCCTCGCATCTCTAGTATAGTATAATATCACCAACAGAATGGCCGAAACGGACTACGAGAAAATGGCTGCCGCGATTGGCCTGTTTGATTGGTTCAGGGTGCCTATAAATACCAGCGCAATGAATTTGAGCATATACCCCTTGATAAAGTCACGTGCTTAGTGACGAAACGGCCCGGGGCGGAGCTTGTGGCGTCATTGCGCATTCCCAGGAAGTATACGATCACCCATGGGGGAAGCAGAACCGAGGACTTGCAGATGATTCTTTGATTCCAGGGGACATTTCTTTTTGTACAGAGTTCATCACCTGTATGCACCAGGACTAGTTCAGCCGCAAATGTGAGTGGAAGCATTGTTTTTTTTTTTCAATAAAATTGTGGTTTTACAGAACTATACTATGTTGATTCCTTCTTTACCCTTCTGTTGCCATTGTGTAATGAGGGACTACGGTTTGAAAGGGCAGGAGTCCATTGATAGGAGCCTAAAGACTACTGGAGTTATACCCCTAAGGGGAAGGTGCAACGAGGCCTAATTGGTGGCAATCCCGGGAGGTAAGCGCATAGTGCGACTGGTGGAGGGCACACTTTGGGGTTTTCACAAGTTTACCAGGATTGAATTATTCACAATTGGATCTTCCTCAGTCCTTGTTGGCTTGCGGGTTTAAGAACCAGCCAGCAGAGATGTAGAGTTGCTGGTTCAAATCTAGACTTTGTGATTTACCTCCTAAAATAGAACGCACCCATGAGAACCTGAGCGGAGGTGAGTAGCTCAGAGGATGAGAGCGTTGACCCCAGGTGTTGTAGACTCAAGTTCAAATCCTTGAAGGTGCTGCAGACCCCCCAAGGGTAATTTTTCAAGAGCGCTGGTGACTGCGTGCGCTGAATCACCAAAGCACTGAAGGACCCCCCCCCCCCCCCCCCCGAGACAGATCAATGAAAGCGCTGAGACATCAAAGGATAGATTTTTTACAGTAGACCCCTGAGGCTCAGTGGTTTGGAAGCCAACAGTGCTGCTGAGGATTTTGAGGTTGCAGGTTTAAACCTCAGTGTGTCTATTAAAGTGTGTGATCACATTCCAGGTACTAGACTGTGACTTGGTCCTCAGGGCTCGTTGGTTTGGCGGTTTAAGGACCAGCCCCCTGACCAAGGGGAGGTGTTAGAGTTGCTGATTCAAATCTAGACTCAGCTATTTTTTTTTACTTTGCGATGACTTTAGCTCCTGAGAACGCATTCATGAGTTTCTGAGCAGAGGTGGGTAGCTCAGAGGATGAGAGAGTTGACCCAAATGCTATAGAGTTCAAAACCTTGAAACTCTATAGCATTTGGGGTCAAAACCTTGAAAGCGCTGCAAGGGCAATTCTGCGGGAGCGCTGGTGGCCATGTGTGCTGAATTCACTAAAGTGCTGTAGATCCCTCAAGGATGGGTCAATGGAAGCACAGGAGACTTGCAAATTTCAGGAGTCTCAGTGGTTTAGCAGCCAGCAGTGCTGCTGAGGATCTTGAGGTTCCAGGTTCAAACCTCAGTGTGTCTACTGAAGTGTGTGATCACATTCCAGGTTCTAGGCCCTGATTTTGTACTCATCAGTCCTCAGGACTTGGTTGGCTTGGGGGTTTAGGAACCGGCCTCCTGAGCCAGCAGAGACGTAGAATTGCTGCTTCAAATCTAGATTTAGCTACTTGACTTTGTGGTGACTTTACCTCCTGTAATAGAACGCACCCATGACCCATTTGCCCTTTGATGTCTCCTGCACTTCCATTGATCCGTCCTTGGGAGGTCCTTCAGTGAATTCAGTGCACATGGTCACCAACGCTCCTGAAAAATTACCCTTGGGGGTCTGCAGCACCTTCAAGGATTTGAACGTGAGTCTATAGTTCCTGGGGTCAACGCTCTCATCTTCTGAGCTACTCACCTCCGCTCAGGAGCGGTACAAGCCTTCCATTGATCCGTCCTTGGGAGGTCCTTCAGTGAATTCAGTGCACATGGTCACCAACGCTCCTGAAAAATTACCCTTGGGGGTCTGCAGCACCTTCAAGGATTTGAACGTGAGTCTCTAGTGCCTGGGGTCAACGCTCTCATCTACTGAGCTACTCACCTCCGCTCAGGAGCGGTACAAGCCTAGTGGAGCTTTTCCACCAACAGGCGGGTTCAAGTACTGCACAGCACCCAAGACACACACATGGCTTTCTCCCCCTGACAGGGATTTGAACTCAGGTCTCCAGCAGACCAGCCAAAGATCTTACCCTCTGAGCTACCACCCATGTTAAGGAGCTGGTTCTTCTATTTCGGGAGTAGACAAAATGCACACGCTACTGAAAAGAAGGAAAAAAAAACAAACAACTAAATAAAAAAATCAAAACTGATTAAAAAAAAAGTAGAAAAACAATTAAAAAAAAATCAAACTCACAACTAAAGAAATAAAACAACTAAAAAAGAAGAAAGAAAAAAAAAACTAAACTAAATAAATGAAAAAAAAAAAGATCAAACAACTAAATAAAACAAATTCAATTTTTTTTAAGCAGAATATCATTTTTTTTTTATCTTTTGCTTTTAAAAAAGGTAAAAGGAGAGATTTGGGGTCTTATAGACCCCAGATCTCCCCATAAAGAGGACCTGTCACCTCTTATTTTTATTACAAGGGACGTTAACATTTGTTGTACTAGGGAAAAAAATGATCAATAACAAAAAATTAAAGGGGCAGTGTAAAAAAAAAAAATATAAAAATTTTAAGCGCCCCTGTTCCCCCTGTACTCATGCGCAGTGGTGAACGCATCCGTAGGTCACGCCCACATATGTAAATGGTGTTCGCACCACACATGTGAGGTATCGCCGCGATCGTTAGATCAGAAATTTTTTTAAAGCATCACCCGTGGAGAATTTTAAGTATGGTAGTTTGGCGTCATTCCACGAGTGTGCGCAACTTTAAAGTGTGACATGTTTGGTATCTATTTACTCGGCGTAACACCATCTTTTATATTTTACAAAACAATTGTGTTATATATTGTGTGTTTTTTTTTTTTTAATTCATTAAAAGTAGATTTTTTTCCAAAAAAATTTAGACTGAAAGACCTTTGCGAAAATACCATGTGACATAAAAAATTGCAACAATCGCCATTTTATTCTCTAGGATCCCTGCTAAAAATGTATATAATGTTTGGGGGTTCCGAATAATTTTCTAGCAAAAAACACAGATTTAAACTTGTAAAACACAAAGTGACAGAATTGGCGCCGTCCCAATGTATACAATGTAACAATCAGGAGGAATCCAGAGAGAAATTTCTAGTTTTATTTATTGTGTGGAATAATTCCGGTCCACACATCAGACAATTCTATATACAATACATTCTGAGAAGGGTAATTAGACACTACGAGGAGTAAGGAGGAGCTGGGCCAGCACAGACAGTAACTGGACCTTTCCAGGAGTAGGGAGGAGCTAGGCCAACCCATACAGTAATTAGACCCTCCCGGGAGTAGGGAGGAGCTGGGCCAACCCATACAGTAATTAGACCCTCCCGGGAGTAGGGAGGAGCTGGGCCAACCCATACAGTAATTAGACCCTCCTGGGAGTAGGAGGAGCTGGGCCAACCCATACAGTAATTAGACCCTTCCGGGAGTAGGGAGGAGCTGGGCCAACCCATACAGTAATTAGACCCTCCCGGGAGTAGGGAGGAGCTGGGCTAGCCCTTACAGTGATTAGACCCTCCCAGGCATAGGGAGGAGCTAGGCCAGCACATACAGCAATTAGACCCTCCCAGGAGTAGGGGGGAGCTGGGCCAGACATACAGTAATTAGCCCCTTCTGGGAGTAGGGAGGAGCTGGGCCAGCCCATACAGTAATTAGACCCTCCCAAGTGTAGGGAGGAGCTGGGCCAGCACATGTAGTAATTAGACCGTCCCATAAGGGGAGGGGCTTGGCAACTGATACCCCCTGGAGTAATCACACTCTGAGTCAATAGGAAAACTGATTTATAGAAAATCTCTTCCAATAATCATTCATCTCCAGGAATGTATCGGTGCGACTTCTACAGATCTCTCCATTCATGGAGTCTAGTTGGGTGCGGCAGTGCCATCCCGTTTGTCTCTCTTTGAACTTTAATATCAGCACTGATGACATCACATGTGATCACCATGGAAACCTCTGCGGACATCACAGGTGGCCATGTTGGCGGTCACCATAGAGACCTCTGAAATCAGGTGGTCATCTTGGTAGTAACCGTGTAGACAAATGTGGTCATGTTGGCGGTCACCATGGAGACGTGTGTTGGTGGTTGCCATGGAGATGTGTGTTGGTGGTCACCATGGGGAGGTCTGTGGCCATGTTGGTGGTTACCATAGAGACGTGTGTTGGTGGTTACCATGGAGACATCTGCGGCCAGGTTGGTGGTTACCATGGAGACGTGTTGGTGGTTACTGTGAAGATGTCTGTGGCCATGTTGGTGGTTACCATGGAGACATGTGTTGGTGGTTACCATGGAGATGTCTGTGGCCATGTTGGTGGTTACCATGGAGACATGTGTTGGTGATTACCATAGAGACGTCTGCGGCCAGGTTGGTGGTTACCATGGAGACGTGTGTTGGTGATTACCATAGAGACGTCTGCAGCCAGGTTGGTGGTTACCATGGAGACATGTGTTGGTTACCATGGAGACGTCTGCGGGCAGGTTGGTGGTTACTGTGGAGACATGTGTTGGTGGTTACCGTTGAGATGTCTGTGGCCATGTTGGTGGTTACCATGGAGACATGTGTTGGTGATTACCATAGAGACGTCTGCAGCCAGGTTGGTGGTTACCATGGAGACGTCTGCGGGCAGGTTGGTGGTTACTGTGGAGACATGTGTTGGTGGTTACCGTTGAGATGTCTGTGGCCATATTGGTAGCTACCATGGAGACATCTGCGGCCATGTTGGTGGTTACGTGTTGGTGGTTACCATAGAGACGCCTGCAGCCAGGTTGGTGGTTACCATGGAGATATCTGCGGCCAGGTTGGTGGTTACCATGGAGACGCCTGCGGCCAGGTTGGTGGTTACCATGGAGACATGTGTTGGTGGTTACCATGGAGATGTCTGTGACCGTGTTGGTGGTTACGTGTTGGTGGTTACCATGGAGATGCCCGCGGCCAGGTTGGTGGTTACCATGGAGACATGTGTTGGTGGTTACCATGGAGACGTCTGTGGCCAGATTGGTGGTTACCGTGGAGACGCCTGCGGCCAGGTTAGCGGTTACCGTGGAGACGCCTGCGGCCAGGTTGGCGGTTACCGTGGAGACATGTATTGGCGGTCCCGGCTCAGCACCTCCTGCACGCTCCGGTAGATCTCCCGCAGACAGTCCAGGCGGGGTTGTGGACCCCGGAACACAGGGATGAGTTGGCCGTCCTCGGTCAGGACACACAGACCGTAGTGGACGGCACAGCCGGAGACGGTCTCAGTCAGGAGGAGATCCCGGATCCTCCACATCTCCAGGAAGTGGGAAGTCTCCCTCCCCGATCCGAACACAGAACTTCTCTGCAGACCCAGAGAGCCCAGAACCAGCAGACTCTCCTCCTCCACCCGGAACACGTGAAGATGGACGAGAAGGCCGAGCAGGGAGACAAAGATGGCGGCGGACAGGACGGCGGAGAGCTCCGTGTACAGGAAGAGGAGGTAGGCGATCACCCACACACAGCACGTCCAGCCAATCAGAGAGCGCAGAGACAACTTCGGCCGGAGGAGGGTGAATTCCCGGCATGTATCGCTGTATGAGCGCCGCTCCAACCGGATCTCCTGACCGAGAATGTCCGAGAACACCGAGCCCTCCATCGTGACCCCTCCGGACACCGAGCCCTCCATCGTGACCCCTCCGCACAGGGGACACGGAACCACTTCCGGGGACGGAGATACTGACGCTGCCCTACTTCCGGGAGTTCAGGGGCGGGGCCATGACGCTGCGTACGGCCGCCTATACGGGGGGCGGGGCTAGTGGCTGTAATCCTTTTCTGGGAGAAAAGAGGCGGGGCTCCATGCTAATGGGCGGTGTTTACGAGGTAAAGGGCGTGCCGACTAAACAAGAGGGCGTGTTCTCATTAATCAAAGAGTTCCCAACAGTAAATAAAACAAAGTTGTTGCTCATTAGTTGCAGAGTTCTGATTGGATAATAATATGTAGAGTGCAGAGAGCGCCCCCACTGGAAGGTATAGGGCTGCAAGCAGATTGTATGAATGTCCCCTCCCCCTCTGCACCCCATTACACCTCACACTGCACCCCATTACACCCCCCTCTGCACCCCCATACTACACCCCATTACACCTCACTGTGCAACCCCCACACTACACCCCACTGTGCACCCCATTACACCCCCCTCTGCACCCCATTACACCTCACACTGCACCCCATTACACCCCCTCTGCACCCCCACACTGCACCCCATTACACCCCCTCTGCACCCCATTACACCTCACACTGCACCCCCCACTCTGCACCCCATTACACCTCACACTGCACCCCCACACTGTACCCCATTACACCTCACTGTGCAACCCCCACACTGCACCCCATTACACAACACTCTGCACCCCCACACTGCACCCCATTACACCTCACTGTGCACCCCCCACACTGCACCCCATTACACAACACTCTGCACCCCCACACTGCACCCCATTACACCTCACACTGCACCCCATTACACCTCACACTGCACCCCCTGCACCGTCTCTGCTCCCCTCATATGACAGAGGAGGACTTCTCTTCCCCCTGACCTCCCACTGCATATGGGGGGTGAGTGGGCGATGGGGATCTCTGTACTGGGTGGTGGTGGGGAGAGTCTGTACCGGAGGGGGGATTTAGGAATGTTGGGGGGGGCAGTCTTTTCTGGGGGGGTTTATGCCTGGGGTAGTCTGCCAATACTGAGCTGTCTGTGCTGGTGGAGGGTAGTCTGTGTCAGGGGAGGGGGGTGCCTGAACTAAGGGGTTTGTGCTGGGGGCTCCCATCTGTACTGAGGGGTCTGCGCTGGTGAGGGGGGGGGGGGGGCTGGTGAGGAATCTGTACTGGTGGGGGGGGAAGCCTGTATTGAGGGGTCAGTGGGGGTGCTTGTACTGAGGGGTCTGTGTTGGGGAGGTCAGTCCATGCTTGGGGAGGGTCCATCAGTACTGAGGGGGTCTGTGCTGGAGAGGTCAGTCTGTGCTGTTGGGGGGGTGGGGGTGAAGGAAATCTGGGAGATCTGCCTTCAGCAAGGGATCCGTGTTGGGGAGGTCGGTCTGTCCTGGGGGGGTTCTTCTGTACTGATAGGTGGTCGGTCTGTGCTGGAGGGTGGCAGTCCATGCTGGGGGTCCATATGTACTGAGGGGGTTTATGGTGGGGGAGCCCAACTGTACTGAGGGGTCTGTGCTGGTGGTGGGGAGTCTGTACTGAGGGGTCTGTGCTGAGGGGTCTATGTTGGGGAGGTCAGTCTGTACATACTGAGGGGTTTGTGTTGGGAGGGGAGTCTGTACTGGGGGGGGGGGGGTAGGGATGTTAGGGGAGATCCATACTGTGACTGACAGAATGTGGAGCAGCTGTGCTTAGCAACCAATCAGCTCATAGCTTGCATTTTCAAAGCTTAACTGAACAAGCTGAAGATAGAAGCCGATTGGCTGCCATGCACAGCTGCACCAGGTTTAATAAATCCCCTTCACCGTGTTTTACATTTCGTACCCCTGACCACTGCACCCGAGTCCAGTACTCCTGAAGTTCCTCTCTGGGTTAGGCTGTGTAGAAAAGCAGATGTAACGGAACAGTTTACTTTCATTCTAATGAGAGTACTGAGGTTTATGTGTGTCTTTTATGCTCTTCCTTGTGGCACAATCATTAAAGTGTATTTTGCTGATAAACAGATTGTGACATGTGTGTGCCGAGTATAGGGGGCGTAGGGTCCAGTTTTTATTTACCTATGCCCCCTTTAGTCCCTCCCACTGTTAGCAGAATTTGGCCACACCCACACTTCGGAGCAGAGGGCGCCACTTTCTTTCTTCACTCCATTTCTTTTGGGGGGGGGGGGGGGGTCACCACAAGAGCAGGCAGTAGCAGTGTCGGGGAGGGGACAGGGCAGGTACTTACCAGGCACAGCCGGCAAGAGAGATCCTCCATATTCATCGCTATAAGTGCTGCACTGTAAACTCACTGCCTTTCCAAAAAGTCTGCACAGAGCTTCCAGTCAAGTACCAGCTATCTCCTGTAATTTTTTTTGTGAGTATTCAATATTTTTTTATTTTTGTCTTCACAGGAGCAGGAAATGAAGGAGAAGATAGAACGGACTTTATCATCATGTAATAATAAAGATTTATACCAACGCCGATCACCGTCTTGACTCTCATGTTCAAAAGGCCAGTTACAGAAAGTAATGTGGATGTGTCCTACCAGTGTATGTCTGTATAGGAGCCCAGTATTAGAAGACTGGGACTAATCATGTGTCCAGAGAAAATTCAGACCCTATCACACAGAACCCAGAGACTAGTCATATGACTGGAGAGAATTCAGGACCTCCCCTGCAGACCACAGTTACTAGTCATGTGACCAGAGAGGATTCAGGACCTCCCACGCAGAATGCAGGGACTAGTCATATGACTGGAGAGAATTCAGGGCCTCCCCTGCAGACCACAGTTACTAGTCATGTGACCAGAGAGGATTCAGGACCTCCCACGCAGAATGCAGGGACTAGTCATGTAAGCAGAAAAAAAAACTCAGGAGCTCACTCTGAGACCACAGCAACTAGTGATGTGACCAGAGAGAATTCAGAACCTCCCCCCGCAGAATACAGGGATCAGTCATATGACTGGAGAAAATTCAGCACCTCCTCTGTAGACCACAGAGACTAGTCATGTGGCCAGAGAAAATTCAGGACCGCCCATACAGAACACAGAGACTAGTCATGTAACCAGAGAAAAATTAGGACCTCCCACACAGAACCCGGGACTAGTCATATGACCAGCTAGAATTTAGTAACTCCCATGCAGAGCACAGGGACTAGTTATGTAACCAGAAAGAATTCCCAGAACCGCCCCTGCAGAACATATGATTGGAGACAATTAAGTACCTCCCTCGCAGACTACAGGGGCTAGTTATGTAACCAGAAAGAATTCAGGACCTCCTCTGCAGAACACAGAGACTAGTCCTGTGACCAGAGAAAATTCAGGACCTCCCACATAGAACACAATAGTCATGTGACCAGAGAGGATTCAGGACCTCCCACGCTGAATGCAAGGACTAGTCATGTAAGCAGAAAAAAAAAATGCAGGAGCTCACTGTCAGACCACAGCAACTGTTGATGTGACCAGAGAGAATTCAGAACCTCCCCCGCAGAATACAGGGATCAGTCATATGACTGGAGAAAATTCAGGACCTCCTCTGCAGACCACAGAGACTAGTCATGTGACCAGAGAAAATTCAGGACCGCCCATACAGAACACAGAGACTAGTCATGTAACCAGAGAAAAATTAGGACCTCCCACACAGAACCTGGGACTAGTCATATGACCAGCTAGAATTTAGTAACTCCCATGCAGAACACAAGGACTAGTCTTGTGACCTGAAAGAATTTAGGACCTCCCACACAGAGGACAGTCATGTGACCAGAGAAAATTCAGGACCTCCCCTGCACCAGTTTGGAAGAATTTCAGTAAGTGCACCCACCTATCAAACCTCACAGGAATTTTGGTAGGATCAACAGTTTTTTTTATGGTATATTTAACAGACCAAATAATAAAAAAAAAGTTATTTGTTCGGGTCAACATACGCTTTAATACATGTGAGGCAGCTGAGTAGTAAGGCTGTAGTTGAGTAGTAGAAGGCTGTAGCTGTAAGGCCGACTCTCACCTGAGAGTCAGCGATGGTGTCCATACATCTTCTGCTCCACATGGCCCCTTCTCAAATGCACGATTCTGATTGGTCACTGTGCAAAAATAATCAGGGAAGGGGATTTTCACTCTTGTAACACTCTTTGCACATTAAGCCACGAAGAGATGACTCCAGCAATATCCAACATTCCAAAAACTTTATTAATCTGGGTTAGTAATCAGATTTTACAAGGCAGGTCGATACTCCCGGGAGGCAGGAAATGAGAAGTAAAAAACATTCTGTGACAACCAGGTTTAATCCCCGGTCATTGAAATTACTTCTTAGGCCTCACTAAGGCAGGTGATTGACGTCAAAAGATTTTTTTTTTTTTTCCCCATCACACCCAAATACCAGTAGAGCCTATCACAGATATAGATTTCATCGTATGTTTTCTGAGAAAGGGAAGTGCGAAGGATGGACATGACAGAGGAAAACAAAAGTTATAAAATTTCAAGAAAACAGAAGTTTATGAAATAACAGAATATTAGTGTAGAAAAAAAATAGAATAGAATCACATCCTGTTAAAGGCAACAATATAAGTCCCAAGGCATAAATAAACAACAATGTAAAAAGATGGAAATTAGGAGGCTACAACTGAACCCCAACATCCACTCCTGCCATTGTACTGAGGGGGGAAGGGGGTGATCCCAATAACATCCTTGTGCCACCCTGAGCATTAAAAAATACAGATACAAACAAGAGGAACCTATTCTGGAAAGGGAGTTATAACTTAGTTGTGTGTATGTATAGTACATGGAGATCAGGATCAAGATTCTTATAAGAAATAAACATCTACAATATACGAGCAAACTTTTGTAGACACCTGACCCTCACATCTATGGGAGCTTGTTGGACATCCCATTCCAAACCATCAAATATGGCATTGCCCCCACTCCTGCCCTTCCTGTGGCCATTTATATGAAGCTGACCCAGCCCCTATGGCTTTATACTGTTCTGGGAAGGCTTTCCGCAAAATTTTGGGGTGTGCTTGTGGAAATTTGTAGCCCATTTGTGCGGTCAAGTTGCTGGATGAGAAGACTTGGATCACCAATAAAGTTCCAATTCATCCAAAAATGGTGTTCAGTAGGGTTAAGGTCAAACCATGTCTTTATGGAGTTGGCCTTGTACACAGAGGACAGTCATGGTGGAACAGAAAAGGGTCTTCACCAAACTGTTACCAGTTTGTACAATTGTCTACAATGTCTTTGTATGATGTAGTCCTGCCCTGTCCCATGATGAGGTCAATCGCGGTCTTGTCCCATGATGAGGCCAATCGCGGTCTTGTCCCATGATGAGGCCAGTCGCGCTCTTGTCCCATGATGAGGCCAGTCGCGCTCTTGTCCCATGATGAGGCCAGTCGCGCTCTTGTCCCATGATGAGGCCAGTCGCGCTCTTGTCCCATGATGAGGCCAGTCGCGCTCTTGTCCCATGATGAGGCCAGTCGCGCTCTTGTCCCATGATGAGGCCAGTCGCGCTCTTGTCCCATGATGAGGCCAGTCGCGCTCTTGTCCCATGATGAGGCCAGTCGCGCTCTTGTCCCATGATGAGGCCAGTCACGGTCTTGTCCCATGATGAGGCCAGTCACGGTCTTGTCCCATGATGAGGCCAGTCACGGTCTTGTCCCATGATGAGGCCAGTCACGGTCTTGTCCCATGATGAGGCCAGTCACGGTCTTGTCCCATGATGAGGCCAGTCACGCTCTTGTCCCATGATGAGGCCAGTCACGCTCTTGTCCCATGATGAGGCCAGTCACGCTCTTGTCCCATGATGAGGCCAGTCACGCTCTTGTCCCATGATGAGGCCAGTCACGCTCTTGTCCCATGATGAGGCCAGTCACGCTCTTGTCCCATGATGAGGCCAGTCACGCTCTTGTCCCATGATGAGGCCAGTCACGCTCTTGTCCCATGATGAGGCCAGTCACGCTCTTGTCCCATGATGAGGCCAGTCACGCTCTTGTCTCATGATGAGGCCAGTCACGCTCTTGTCCCATGATGAGGCCAGTCACGCTCTTGTCTCATAATGAGGCCAATCACAGTCTTGTCCCATAATGAGGCCAATCACAGTCTTGTCCCATAATGGGGCCAATCACAGTCTTGTCCCATAATGGGGCCACTCACAGTCTTGTCCCATAATGGGGCCACTCACAGTCTTGTCCCATAATGGGGCCACTCACAGTCTTGTCCCATAATGGGGCCACTCACAGTCTTGTGCCATAATGGGGCCAATCACAAACCCTTCCTATGATTAGGTCAATCACTGTTCCATCCCATGATGAGGGTAACCACTTGTTGGGGAACAGCCATCTTGTTCTATGATGTACCAGTCACTGCAATGAGTCAACCCCCCCCATGCCCAAATGGCCATTAATATTGAGTAGCCCCTTTCTCCCAATTGACATTAATATGGTTTCCCCTCCTGCCCCCCTTCTCACACAAAGTTGCTATTAATATAGATTTGCCCCCCTTGGGTCTATAACATCCTTTCCCCTTCCAGGAAGACTCCACAAGATTTTGGTGTGTCTGTGGAAATTTGTGCCCATTTGTGAGGTCAGGTTGTTGGATGAGAAGACCTGGCTCACCATTAAAGTTCATATTCATCCCAATGGTGTTCTGTAGGGCTGAGGTCAGGGCTCTGTACAGAACACTTGAGTTTCTCCAAACCAAACTCGGTGAACCATGTCTTTACGGAGCTGGCTTTGTACCCAGGGGCTTGGTCATGGTGGAAGAGAAAAAAGTCTTCACCAAACTGTTGACACAAGGTTAGAAGAGCACAATTGTCCACAATGTCTTTGTATGATGGAAAATTAAGAGTGCCCTTCTGGAGACACCTGATCTCCATCATCGGAGGGGGTCCATATTCAACTGGCCATACAGTGTAAGTTTTCACTGCTGAGAGCACAATTGTCTACAACAGCGATTCCAAACCTCAGTCCTCAAGTACCGCCCCCAACAGGCTGTGTTTTTGTAATTTCCATTACATAAAATATCGGTCATAAATATCAAGCCATTGACACTGCTTCAAAACATGACCGGTTGGGGTACTTAAGGACTGACTTTGGAAACTCAGGTTCTTCCAAATCAAAGTTCAAATGTTTCCAGTGAAGGGTCCGGCTAATACCGTATCATCCAGACATTGAAAACAATTGTCTTGTGGTAATAGAGCATTTGTGAAATCAGGTACTGATATTGGGTTAGAAGACCTGGCTCACCATTAGAGTTCCAATTCATCCCAAAAGATGCTCAGTAGAGATGAGGCCAGGGCTCTCTGAAGGCCCCCACTCATGTTTTTCCATACCAAACTGGTCAAACCATGGCTCCACTCGTCTGGGAAGGCTTTCCTCAAAACTGTAGAGTGTGTCTGTGAATTTTGGCCTATTCAGTCAAAAGAGTATTTGTGAGGTCAGGATCACCATTGGCATTCCAGTTCACCCCAAAGGTGTTTAGTAGGGTTGAGGCCAGGGCTCTGTGCAGGACACTTAAAGCGGAAGTAAACCCATCCATAAAACGGTTTCATTTCCGGCAGTAGCACTCCCATTGGTTGTGCTCTCAGCCAAACTGTCAAGCCATTCAATGGCTGGTGTCATAACTGATTACATGTGCAGCATCTTGGCAGTTGTAGATTAAACAGAAGCAAAGATGGCAGCTTCCTTGGCTGAAAACGATAGGGGGGTTTACTTACACTTTAAGTTCCTCCACACCAAACCAGACAGGCCATGTCTTTATGGAACTGGCTTTGTACACAGGGGTACTGTCATGGTGGAACAGAAAAGGGCCTTCACCAAACTGTTACCACAAGGTTGGAAGAGCACAATTGTCTACAATGTCTTCATATGATGGAGAATTAACAGGACCCTTCACTGGAGACACCTCAACTCCATCATTGGAAGAGGGGGGGGGGGCATATACAACTGGTCATACAGTGTATGTTTTTACTGCTGAGAGCTCAAATTGCTTTTAAAGGCCAGGAAATCTAAAACTCAAAGGACTGGCACGGATCAGTTATTACCTTTTATGCAGACACCAACATCCAATACCGACAGTTCTTTCAATTTATAATTCAGATTTCTTGGTCCTTTAACAAGGCGACATGTGAGACACTGAACTTCAGAAAAGCAGCAGGCCGCAGAGGAATAAATGGTTCAGATTTATGTACAGAGATGTGCAGGTTATTATAAAACTTTATCAAGAAATCCTTGCTTACATAACTCATATTTTATATTTACTGTATAGGCCGTCCCTTAGAATTCATGATGTGAATCGTGTTTTATGGTTTTGTGCTTATTCACATCTTAAAAAAAAACAAAAGGTTCTTGCCTTGACTTTAATGTAGAAACTGTCAAAGGAAGGTTATGCCCAGTGCGAAAAAGGAAAGTGGTTTGATATATGAGCAACCTCTGAAACATCTGGGCAACAATGAAGGTGGCACCGTCTCTTATTTACAGTTTGGAGAATCCATCAGGGAAGGGTGACATCATCATGTGTCTATACCAGGAGTCTCCAAACTTTCTAAACAAAAGGGCCAGTTTACTATCCTACAGACTTTTGGGGGACGGGACTGTGGCCATTCGAGGTAGAACATGTTCCACTATCAGTGGGAGTAAACAATGTGCCATTTTTGGTGTCAATGAGCACAATTGGGCCCTGTCATTGGGTGGGAAGAATCATGTCCCACATTGGTGTCACTGGGAGGAATTGTGCCCCATCATTGGTGCTATTGGGAGGAATTATGCCCCTTCATTGGTGTCAGAGAATGAACTATTGCCCCAAGGACCAAATAAAAGCAAGCAAAAGGCCGCATCCGACCCCTGGTCTATACAATGGCTGTAGCAGCTGACCCTTGGATTCTGGTATCTGCTTTGTTGATTAGTGGCCCCACAACACAGGGATTGGGATTAGCAGTATTTTACAGTCCTGATACTAGAGGGCTTCACTGCACACCGGATCGCAGGAGAGGACAGACGGGGGACAGGTAGCTTCGCTCTCAATTGCCACTCTGTGGCTCTTCCATCTGCCACCACTTGAAGCTGAACGGCTTCCGGCGTACATTGGTGCCGCAGTGCACCTCACCAAGCTTCTTGTGGTAGGACACCACATCGTCAATGAAGGTGCAGGTCAGGTCCAGTGGCTTGAGCTGGTCGATGACATAGTCCTCCAGGCAGCAGGTCTCCTTGATGACTGGACCGTATGGCTTAGGAATTCCCAGTATCTTTCCTAAGACGATCATATTAACCTGAAGGCAAGAAAAACACGAGGACAACGGTCAAAGAGGAGCAAAGCATTAAGGCTAAAATATTCCTAGCACTAAGTGGCCCTGAGATACGGGGCCCCAAATTTGGTTCAGAAAATGTCATTCTCTGCTGCAGAAAAGTGCTTGACATTTTCTGAACTGACTTTGCGGCCCCATATCTCAGGGCCTGGTGCTAGGAACCCCAAATTTGGTGTGCAAACCCAGTGGAACTGGTACCATAACATATCCAAAGCTGGGGTTCCTAGCACCGAGTGGCCCCGAGATACGGGGCCCCAAAATCGGTTCAGAAAATGTCATTCTCTGCTGCAGAAAAGTGCTTGACATTTTCTGAACTGATTTTGGGGCCCTGTATCTTGGGGCCACTTGATGCTAGAAACCCCAGCTTTGGAATTTTTATGGTGCTAGTTCCACTGGGTTTGCACACCAAATTTGGGGTTCCTAACACTAAGTGGCCCTGAGATACAGGGCCCCAAATTCGGTCAACTGTGTCCATCTGCAGCAATGTCATTTCGGGACCCTTTGGGTTCAGAGACCCCAAATTTTGGCTGCAGCTAGGGGGCATCTAGGAACCCTTAACTACCGAGTTTGAAGTTCGGGGGACCTATGGCTGCAAATGGGCACAGGGAGGCATGCAAATGGGCACAGTGATGCTGCAAATGGGCATTGTTGACCCTCTTTTCCACTTACAGTAGCTGTGCATTTCTCACCCTCGTCTTATACTCGGGTCAATAAGTTTTCCCATTTTTTTTGTGGTAAATTAGGGCCTCGACTTATACTCGAGTATATACGGTACACAGCTCCACAGTGATGGGGCAAATCTCCTTACCAGAGCAAGTAGACCCTCAAATGTTATTTTCAGACATCCTTTTTTATATAGACTTTGCAAGGAGGAGAACAATTGTCTACAACAGGGGTTCCCAAACTCTATCCTCAAGTACCCCCAACAGACTCGGTTTTGGGAAATACCATTAGATAAAATACGTCTCAAATACCAAGCCATTGATCGAAAACATGACCTGATGGGGGTATTTAAGGACTGACATTGGAAACTCAAGTTCCTCCACTCCAAACTGGTCAAACCATGCCTTTATGGAGTCCCCCCCCCCCCTTCCCCAAAACCATTAATATAAAGTCGCCCCCCTATGTAACTATAACATCCTCCACTCTTCTGGAAAGACTTTGCACAAGATTTTGGAGGGTGTCTGTGGGAATTTGTCCTATCTGTGAGGTCAGGTAAGGTTGTTGGGTGAGAAGACCTGGCTTACACGTTGGGCCTCACATTGGGCGCCAAAAATAAAGACCTGGTGTGATCAGCGTGCCAATTCATCCCAAAAGGTGATCAGTAGGGATGAGGTCAGTTCCTCACTCAAGTTCCTCCACACCAAACTGGTCAAACTATGTCTTTACAAACTTGCGCCCCTTTTGTGGTTAGAACACCCTCCACTCTTCTGGGAAGACATTCCACAAGATTTTGGAGGGTGTTTGAGGGAATTTGTGCCCACTGGTGAGGTCAAGTACTGATGTTGGATGAGAAGACCTGGCTCACAATCAGCGTTCCAGTTCATCCCCAAGGTGTTCAGTAGAGCTGAGGTCAGGGCTCTGTGAAGACCACTCAAGTTTCTCCACACCCAACTGGTCAAACCATGTCTTTTTGGGGTGTGTCTTTGGGGGGGGGGGGCACAGTTAGGATGCAACAGAAAAGGGTCTTCACCAAACTGTTACCACAAGGCTGGAAGAGCATAACGGTCTACAAAATTTTTGTATGATGGAGTATCAACAGGATCCTTCACTGGAGACACCAGGCCTTCATTATTTGAAGAGGGGGGTCCACATATTTTTTGGTCATATAGTGGAACTTTGTCACTGGTTCCACCATGACAACACCAGTGACCACCTTTAGTGTCTGAACCTACAGGTCAACCAGAGCAACATCTAAAAGGAGAAGATACAGGTACAAGTAAAAGTTGATGCCAGTGTGGTCACATGAGCCAGGCAGACACTTGACTAACCATATTGGGAAAAAACGCGGTAGCCTGTCCATCCTGCAGTTTGAACAAAGCTGGAATATCGATAATGTCGTCTTCTGTCAGACCGAGCTCCCGCTTCAGGATATCACGATTCCAGTCGATGCAGTGCTGTCGAGGGACAAACAATAAATGAAAACCTGACAATCCATAAATATTAACGTGAACCAGTGCTTTTGCTCTTCCTAAGCCCTAGGAGTCCATATCTACTTACCTTGCTCTCCTCCTCCCACCCATCCACTTTTCAGCCACCCCACCAAATGAATCTTAAAACAGAACTAAACCCATCGATTCAACAGTTTAAAAAAAAAAAAAACGGTTTCCAGTAAAGGACTTGGGTTTTCCTGACATTGCGTATTCTGGTATCCTCTGTACCTGGACCACGTACAGGAATTCCCTCCATATTCCTCACCTGAGCGTATCCGTTCTCCTTCACGATAATATCCGTGGAGAGGACCTTGGTGACCGTCCACCTCTTGGTTTCAAATCCTGCAATGACACCCGGACAATCCCGTTAAATTTTGTCTCAATCTACATGGATGGATACTTTAAAAAAAATAAATAAATAAATACCCCAAAATCACCTCCAGCCAAATCGGCAGAGACCCGGCCTCCACGCCATCTCACCACAGGGAACGCTAGAAGCCTCAGCTCCAATTTTTTTTTTTTTTTTACTGCCAATGGCGCAGCATTTAGTGTTTGTTCAGCCAATTGTTTTATGTTTTGGATAAGCGGCGGAAGGATCAAAAGCCAGTGGCGGCCGCTCCATTAGGGGTGCCACCCCCCCCCCCTTCCATGTTCCCGGCTCTTAATCTACATGCACAAAGCAAGGTCCATAAAGACATGGATGAGCCAGTTTGGGGTTGGAGGAACTTGACTGACCTGCACAGAGTCCTGACCTCAACCACGATAGAACACCTTTGGGATGAATTAGAGCGGAGACTGCGAGCCAGGCCTTCTCGTCCAACATCAGTGCCTGACCTCGCAAATGCTCTTCTGGAAGAATGGTCAAACATTCCCATAGACACCCTCCTAAACCTTGGACGGCCTTCCCGGAAGAGGTGAAGCTGTTATAGCTGCAAAGGGCGGAGCCAACTCAATATTGAACCCTACGGACTAAGACTGGGATGCCATTAAAGTTCATGTGCGTGTAAAGGCAGGCGTCCCAATACTTTTGGGACCCCCCCCATCATGGATCCCACCCATCTGATTGGCTGCAGTCACTGTTCGGAAACTTTTCCCACCTGGCTCCTTGGACTTCTCAATGAAAGCTCATCAAGCCCGGTGGTGTTGGCAGCGCCACCCACAGGTCAAAATTTGCCCGGTTCACGGGAACGGCCCATGTATGACCAGTCCAATAGAGGTGATTGTTAAGAGAACGATCGCTATGTAAGTGAAGCCACGTACCCTGGAGAATGGCCACGTCTCCGTGTCCTTCCTGCTTCTTGTCCTGCAGGATTCGGAGACAAGTGGCCGGACTGGCCAGGAGGAGGCGGAAACCCTGGAGAGAAGAGAGGAGACCCCATCAGAGAATCCCCCACCGACCGAGACAATACAAACCGCCCCAAAAAACGTTCAAACCTGCCCCGGGAAATGACAATTGTAAACCCAAAAGGCTTAAATCTGATTGGTTGCTGTGCGACAATACAGAAAGGTCTCACTGCATGTGTGTGGCGGCTTCTATGAACTACGGAGCAATTCAGGCGATACTCAAACTATCCACCTGGTGGCAGCATTACACAGCCTGGAGAAAAATCCCCTTCCAAAAAAAGCCAAAATTCCAACCGTCACCTTCAAGACCCGTGTGTAATATGATGTGCAATGCTCTGCAGCACTCTGCACTGAATGACGTGCAATGCTCTGCAGCACTCTGCATTGAGTGACGTGCAATGCTCTGCAGCACTCTGCATTGAGTGACGTGCAATGCTCTGCAGCACTCTGCATTGAGTGACGTGCAATGCTCTGCAGCACTCTGCATTGAATGAAGTGCAATGCTCTGCATTGAATGACGTGCAATGCTCTGCAGCACACTGTATTGAGTGACGTGCAATGCTCTGCATTGAGTGACGTGCAATGCTCTGCAGCACTCTGCATTGAGTGACGTGCAATGCTCTGCATTGAGTGACGTGCAATGCTCTGCAGCACTCTGCATTGAGTGACGTGCAATGCTCTGCAGCACTCTGCATTGAGTGACGTGCAATGCTCTGCAGCACTCTGCATTGAGTGACGTGCAATGCTCTGCAGCACTCTGCATTGAGTGACGTGCAATGCTCTGCAGCACTCTGCATTGAGTGACGTGCAATGCTCTGCAGCACTCTGCATTGAGTGACGTGCAATGCTCTGCAGTTCTCTGTGTGCAACACTCTGCAGCGTGCTCTATGATGCGCAATGATTATTCTGTATTGAATGATGTTCAATGCTCTGCAGTGTTTTGTATGAATGATGTTCAATGCTCTGCAGCACTCTGTATGAATGATGTGCAACGCTCTGCTGTATTCTGTATTGAATGATGCAATGCTCTGTATGTATGATGTGCAATGCTCTGCAGCGTTGTGTGTATGATGTGAAATACTCTGCTGTATTCTGTATAAATTATGTGCAATGCTCTGCAGTGTGCTCTATGATGCGCAATGATTCTGCTGTATTCTGTGTCGAATGATATGCAATGCTCTGCAGTGTTTTGTATCAATGATATGCAATGCTCTGCAGTGTCTTGTATCAATGATACGCAATGCTCTGCAGTGTTCTGTATGTATGATGTGCAATGCTCTGCAGTATTCTGTATGAATGGCGTACAATGCTCTGCAGCACTCTGTATGTATGATGTGCAATACTTTGATGTATTCTGTATAAATTATGTGCAATGCTCTGCAGTGTGCTCTATGATGTGCAATGATTCTGCTGTATTCTGTGTTGAATGATATGCAATGCTCTGCAGTGTTCTGTATCACTGATATGCAATGCTCTGCAGTGTCTTGTATCAATGATATGCAATGCTCTGCAGTGTTCTGTATGTATGACGTGCAATGCTCTGTAGTTCTCTATATAAATTATGTGCAATGCTCTGCAGTGTCTTGTATCAATGATGTGGAATACTCTGATACTCCTATATTCAGTTCTGTCACACATTATAAAGGACGTCCCTCCAGGACACAACCGGCGCGGTGGACTTACCTTCCGATTCGGCGCCGGCACAAAAGTCAAGAACTCGTCCACGTGACCCACAAGCAGCCAATCGCTGAAGAGCTCGATGGGCGGCTGAACCCGCTGGGCGTGCAGGAAATCCCTCACCACTTTGGTCATCCGTCTCCCGGAGGTGCTGCGCAGTACAAGAAGAACAAAATGATTTACCGCAAAACAACCAGCAAAACACCTTTCCTGCTTCTTCTCTGAACAGAACAAACCGGGCAAAATAGGACATAAAATGTGCCGCTGCGCAGATACTCGCGCAGAAATACGTCAGATTTACATTTGCATGCAGAGGATGGCAAAGTATATATATAATTAAAAAATCCCCTCTATAACAGCATAATGTGCTAGTATGTATTGCATACTAGCACATTCTGAAATACCTTAGAACAAAGTCCTCCAGCGGTGCGCTGTCACCGATAACCGGGTCTTCCCCTGGTCTTCCTTCCAGGTTTGTGGGCTCCGGCTGTACGAGTGGCCCTGGAGCCCCCGATGACGTCACTCCAGAGCTGCCGGCTCGAGCACGGTAGGCCGGACCTTCACAGCGCCGGTGACATCAATGGCTGCATCCAGTGTGAATATCTCCTCAACATCGCAAGTTTAGGGAATATTCACTCTACCTACAAGTGAGTCTTATTATACAGTGGGGGGGAAATACTGATTTGCTCCCCTGCAGATTGTGTAAGTTTTGCCCACTTACAAAGAAATTAAAGGGTCTATAATTATTATCATAGGTGTATTTCATATGATAGAGACAGAATATCAACCAAAAATCCAGAAAAAAAACACTATACAAATGTTCTAATGGAGTTCAGTGAGTAAAATAAGTATTTGATCCCCAAGCAGAACATGACTTAGTAGTTGGTGGAGAAACCCTTGTTGGCGATCACAGAGGTCAGACGTTTCTTGTAGGTGGTGATCAGTTTCCACACATCTCAGGAGGGATTTTGGTCCACTCTTCTCTACAGATCTTCTCTAAATCCTTAAGGTCTCTTTGCTGTATCTTGGCAACTCGAAGTTTCAGCTCCTCCATAAATTTTCTATAGGATTAAGATCTGGAGACTGGCTAGGCCACTCCATGACCTTAATGTGCTTCTTCTTGAGACATTCCTTTGTTGCCTTGGCGGTATGTTTTGGGTCATTGTCATGCTGGAGAAGACCCATCCATGACCCACCTTCAGAGTTCTGGCTGAGGGAAGAAGGTTCTCCTCCAAGATTTTACAATACAGGGCCCCGTCCATTGGCCCCTCAATGCAGCAAAGTCGGCCTGTACCTTTAGCAGAGAAACAGCCCCAAAGCATCATGTTTCCACCTCTGTGTGCGACTGTAGGGATGGAGTGTGACTGTAGGGATGATGTGTGACTGTAGGGATGGTGTGTGACTGTAGGGATGGTGTTCTTAGGGTCATAGTCACCATTTTTCTTCCTCCAAACATGGCGAGTCGAGTTAATGCCAAAGAGCTGAATTTTGGTTTCATCTGACCACAGCAATTTCTCCCAATTCTTCTCTGAATCATTTAGATGTTCATTGGCAAACTTCAGACGGACCTGTACATGTGTCTTCCTGAGGAGGGGGGCCTTGCGGACACTGCAGGATTTCAATTCATGGTGGCGTATTGTGTTACCAATGGTTTGTTTGGTGACTGTGGTCCCAACTGCCTTGAGATCCTTCACAAGCTCCTCCCGTGTAGTTCTGGGCTGATCCCTCACTTTTCTCATGATCATCCTCACCCCATGAGGAGAAATCTTGCATGGGGCTCCAGACCGAGGGCGATTGATGGTTTTGTATTTCTTCCAACAGTTGTCTCCTTCTCACCGAGCTTCTTGCCGATGGTCTTGTAGCCCATTCCAGCCTTGTGCAGGTCTATAGTCTTGTCCCCGACGTTCTCGGACAGCTCTCTGGTCTTGCCCATGATGGTGATGGAAGAAAGAGATTTTGGTCCACTCTTCTTTACAGATCTTCTCTAAATCCTACAATTTTTTTTCCTTGTTTCTGGTGAGCGTCCATTTTAGAAGGTGGTGGTGTCTCCCGAATTGGTGAAAATTTTCCAATCATAGATGTGGATTTGTGCACGTGATATTCGGATAATCATCTTTTGGAAGAGGAATATTGGGACCTTTCTTTGTTTAACACATGGATTTTATTCTTGATGAAGAAGGATCATTTTCATTTTTCATTTCTTTGTAAGTGGGCAAAACCTAAACAATCTGCAGGAGATCAAATCATTATTTCCACCCACTGTAGACTTACCTGTAGTTGCAAGTCCAAAAAAAAAACAAACACACACACACACAAAACTTTAAAAAAATCAAATCTCCAATATTTTTTAGTAAGACAGGAATGGTGCAACTTTTTTTTTTTTTTTGCTGGAGATTGGAGGCTTTTTTTTTGAATGGGACGTTCCCAGTGTGAGGTTATGTCATATATACGGTCCATACCGGTGTCCTCTGCGTGTGTGCCGCCACGGCGCCACCTCTGGTGGGGGCGCGGGGGGAGGGGAGGGGTATTCTAGGGTTTCTAGGGATGAGGTAAGCGCAGAGACCCTCACAAATAAACTATGCCCGCTCAGCAATGTGCCTCCAATGACCCAAGGTGTTTACTGCCATTCATGTGACAGCTGATGATCTAGAATTACTCAGAACCCGTCCACTCCACCAAGACAAGAGAGAGAGAGAGGGGGGGCACAGAGGACACGGGTCCGCACGTTATATATTCGGCTGTATACTTCTATCTCCCCAAACAGCTCATCATTAAGGGCGCCGGGTTTACCAACTCGCTGTGCGGGGAACCGCGCATCTCCTGTGCATCTGGCAAAGGCGGGTTGTGGTCACCAAAAAAGATGGAACCACAGAACCGTGCCATATGATGCCACGTGATTTAAATTTAAAAAAAAAAAAAAAGCATTATAAAAAGTTTCTTTACTAATAAAATAAAGATTTCATTTTTTGATTCTGCACTTAATTTTAAGATTGATGAAGAAAGCAAATGAAAAAGGGAAAAAATCTAATTTAATGGTTAGAAAAATAGAAGGAACAACAAAAATCAGGAAGTAAGGAGATAATCAGGGAGGAGGAAAAAGGAGGAGTTCATCCACATTGATTAGAGGAAAACTAATAGTTATTAAGAGGTTTAAACAGCAACACATTTTATTAGAATTAAAAAAACACTTTCTTTTTACTCATTAGGTTGCTTTGATCAATGTTTATAAAACAATGATACTTTGTATCTCTCTACATCTCCTGTCTGACCAATGTTTATAAACAATGTTACTTTGTATCTCTCTATATCTCCTGTCTGACCAATGTTTATAAACAATGTTACTTTGTATCTCTCTATCTCCTGTCTGATCAAAAAAAAAAAAAAAAATTTGAAAAAAAAAAAAATTAAAAGCACCCGCTTTACTTTTTGCACATTCCCGCACATATGGCAGCCCACTGAAAATAATGGGCTGTGGAAACACAACAAAAAATTCCTTCCTTTTTTTCATTTATTCGTCTTTTTTTTTTTTACTTTTTTTGGGTCATTTGTTATGATCGCAATTCGATAATTCATACATTCGAAAATTCGAAAGAATAACTAATGAATAAATAACTATTACATTATAGGTATTGGAATTTTCTTTCAAAATTTGGCTGTCAGTGAGCGTAACGAATACGAATTTATCCCGAAGTTACGAATTATCGGAAATAACTAATGGCGGATCTAAACAAATGGAACGGAACAAAATTCATAATAAAAACTTTATTATTGTTGTTATTTATTATTATTAATTTTTTACATTCCATTTGTTTAGATACGGCATTCGTTATTTTGGATAATTCGTACCTTCGGATAAATTTGTATTTTTTACGTTCACTAACAGCCAAATTTGAAAGGAAATTCCAATACCTATAATTTAACAGTTAGTAATAGTTAAGTTATTTTTAGTTAGTTATGATTTCAGATTTTGGAATGTTATGTTGGAATGTTGGAATGTTTTCGAATCTCCGAATATTCGGAAAAATTAGTTAAAACGGTTTTTCGTTAATTTGGATATTTCTGAATTAACAAATTTGTCGAAATTCGTTAAAAAACAAAAACAAATTTGGAACGTAACGAATTGCACCTGTCTAGAACAAAGCCAAATCTGCACTCTCTAAACCAGTGGTCCTCAACCCCCATCCTCAAGTACCCCCAACAGGCCATGTTTTGGGAATTTCTCTGAGATAAAATAGCTGTCCAAAATACCAAGCCATGGACTCCGATTTAAAGCACCGGTGCAAGATAAAGGAAAACCTGCAAACATGGCCTGTTGGGGGGACTTAAGGACCGGGTTGAGAACCGCTGATCTAAACCACCTCCATGGGTTGAAGAAAAGAAAATTGCATGGTTCACCCCCCATCAACACAGTCCATGTTGATGGGGGAATCCCTCCCGCAGCACTATTGTGTTCTGCCAGCTGGGAGCCCTCCCCCACCAGCAGAATACTGATGGTGGTACCGATCGACCAACCTGCCCATCGATGGACAGAAATTTAGCTGGTTCCTGCTAAAATAGATACATTTTATAATGCGTCTTTGGCTTAAGGACAGCACATGGAGGACCACCAGAAATTGCACACATGAGAACCAAAAATAAATAAATAATAATTAAAAAAATAAATTAAAAAAATTAAGTTAAATCCTTACGTGGGAAAGCTGCTTCCAATCAGAATTCGCCCCAGTGGATAATTCTTGCCGTGGACGGTCACCGGCGGGCTCACTTCCAGATTCCCGAAGGAGTCCAGGCTGGTCACCTCGTCAGCATCCGCCACTTTGTCACATAGCCGAAATCTGGTCCCTGAAAAAAAAAAAAAAGAAGAAGAAGGAGATGGTGGGGATCAGGATCCTTATTGATGTCATGTGAAGGTCATTGTCAGATCTAGTGATAGTAAATAATACATCAGTTTAAGACTGGAGGAGCAAGACTGGCCATGATCAGGTACAATGAGCCCCCTCTACACTGGCATGGCCTTACAGAGCTTGAGATATTCTACAAAGAAGAATGGGCAAAAATGTCCCTCTCTAGATGTGCAAAGCTGGTAGAGACATCCCCAAAAAGACTTGTAGAGAAAGGGGGTTCTACAAAGTATTGAGTCCGGGGGGCGCCATATAAATCCCCCCCCCCCCCCACACACACACACACACACACACACACACTTTTCACATATTTATTTGTATCATTTATCATTTTACTTCCACTTCACAATTATGTGACACTTTGTGTTGGTCTATCACAAAGTGTCATTTACGTTTTTGGTTGTAACATGAAAAATGTGGGGAATTTCAAGGGGTATGAATACTTTTTCAAGGCACTGTATGTATAACAGACAATATAAATGGACTATAAACTTTTACACAATGCATCCCCCCCCGTCCGGAGCGTTGACATCAGGAGGGAGAATCTCAGATTTTCTGCACTTTTACCCCGGTACTGCAACCCCCACAACTCCGAATGGGGACAGGAGGCGGTAAAAACGAGACACGGCCTGGGAAATAGGAGCAGAAAGATCCATCATGCGCTGATTACTGCGACCGGCGTGGCAGCTGCTAAGCTCCGCTGTAGTTGGCGTCCCGGAATGTGTTGCCTGTTGGCCGCCCACCCGATCACAGATTGTGATTAACCGACTGGCGTCCTCTATAAAATCGCAAGACAATCTGCAAAATGCCCGGGAAACCTGCCCAGAAAATTCACAGCTACTGAAGTCGGCACATTATGACCGGCGCGACACATGGCAGACGTGAAAAAGACGTCTTCGCACGCATGGCAGACCCGCCACTTAAAAAGGACGCACCACTACTCGGGAGAACTTTACCCGATTCAAACCGGGAACCCCCCTCCCCCCTTCCTGCCCCCTCCTGCCCAGGCCAATTCTCAGCTTTCAGCGCTGTCACATTTTAAATGCCAATTACTCATTCATGTAACATTGTAACCACATGATAGTTTTATCAATTTTTTTTTTGGAGACAGATAGAGCTTTTGGTGGTATTTAATCGTCACTGTGGGTTTTTTTTATTTTCTGCTAATATATATATTAGCAATAAATGTATTTTTCAAATGTTATAAAAGGTTTCAAAGAATCTTTCGTTATAAATTTAGGCCAAAATGTATTCTGCTACATTTCTCAGGTGAAAAATCACCCAAATCAGTGAATAATATTTAGTCTGTAGTCCACAAACTATGAGAGAGAGATAGATAGAGAGAGAGAGAGAGAGAGAGAGAGAGAGAGAGAGAGAGAGAGAGAGAGAGAGAGAGAGAGAGAGAGAGAGAGAGAGAGAGAGAGAGAGAGATAGAGAGAGAGAGAGAGATAGAGAGAGAGAAGGGGAGAGAGAGAGAGAGAGAGAGAGAGAGAGATAGAGAGAGAGAGATAGAGAGAGAAGGGGAGAGAGATAGAGAGAGAGATAGAG